>JAAAKQ030018105.1:0-17935 GCA_010016005.3 Zanna intricata
GGTCTGACCTGAGGGATGAGCCTTGCGGTCCATCGTCCTCTAGTCTCGTGGTCCCAGGTCTCTTGCCATGCGAGAAATGTTTGATCCCGTTCCTCGTTGGCGATGGTCTCCCGGTCTTCACCTGCCCGCCGTCTCCTGTAGGTCGCCTGGCGCTCCATTGCCAAAAGAGCAATTGGTACGACTCCGGCGACCACAATACTAGTATTGTAATAATAATAATAATAGTCTCATAAATTTTGTATGATAATGTATAATGTATTCGATGTACTTGGTCAGCGTAATAATAATTTTCAGGTAACTATACTGTTATTTTGAATAGAAATAATTTTAAAAACCTTTTTAAGAAAATTGTATTTTTCAGTTCCTTAAATCTTGTTTTCTGATTTAGAATCCAAGGTAAGAGTTAGAGCTTAATCTAGCTGGTGTCTAAAATTCGTAATTTATTTTAACATGAATTTGATTTTTAAAATTCACATTTTGATTTACTAAATTATTATTTTCTTTAATCACTTTTTTTTGTTTATTCGATTGAAGTAAGCATAATATAACATAGGAAAAACTCATCTGACAAATTTAGCTGTGGGTAACAGCAAGCAATCGGTACAGAATTGGACATTGAAAACAAAGATTTTACTCAAAAAATTATTAGTAAAGATCTCTTTTACACATATTTAATATTCAAGTTACTAAGAGAATATTAAAAAAAAAAAATTCTTTGACCTTTACCTAAACGTAATTGAAAACGTAAAACAGATTTTAAAATACGAAAAGTAATTAAATCATGGACATTTTAAAACAGTTCTCTCAAATGCGCATTGAATTGTTTATTATAACAAACAATTCTTAAAGGAAAATTGTGTTAAACTTATTTTACTTTACTTTGTAAACAACACTTAACTGTTGTCTGTTGTATCTCAGCCTTTGACTTTATCTGTTTAGCCTCCGGAACTACCGTAAGGTATTACTTCAGAGGATGATTGAGGATGATGTGTATGAATGTGAATGAATTGTAGAGTCTTATACAATCTCAGGTTGACCACTCCTGAGAAGTGTGGTTAATTGAAATCCTACCACCAAAGAACACCGGTATCCACGATCTAGTATTCAAATCCGTATAAAAATTTTTACCTTGTATCTCAGCCGTAATATGCAACAACTCTGTTACAGATGGTCTGAAGTAATAAATTGATATCTTTTTTCTTTTCTAAAGTGTAAAAATAATTTTCACTTTTCAACTCTCAGGAGAAAATTTATTTAAATTCTACTGACTTCAACAAAACTAACACAGTAGGTGTTTTAAATTCATGTTATAAATAGTTGTTACTTGAAAGAATCTTTCTGATTTTGGCAAAAAATTGGTTCAAACCCAACTAGTTGTGAAGAAAGGGTAAAACAGATTATTTTTGTGTTAATTACCTTTACATTATTCATCAAAATATTAAAAGATTTGTTATTACAACTAGAAAATAATTTTATAAGTGAAAAATACTGAAGTTTTTAAAGTTGATTCCATTCGAAATGAAATAGAGATGTTGAAAAATTCCAATATTTCTGATCATCTGTAATCATTAGGAAGAAAAATATTTTGAAATTCTCTGTTAGAATTTTATTGAGATGATAAATAATGAACTGGAAAAACCCTCGTTAATCTTGCTTTCCGACAATATAGTTAACATTACGTTGTGATAATACTGTTGCGTGTTCGTGGGTCGATCAGGATTTTGAGAAGTTGACAACTAAAAATATTTTTATAATTACAATTTATTGGTTTAGAGACATAAGTAAAACGAGACAAATCAATAATAATGACAATAGTAATAATAATAATAAACGACAATACTAAAACAAATAATAAAAATAGTAATCGCAACCACAATAATAATAAAAAAAATGTCAATTATAATAATAAGCAGTGATTACATACAAAACAGAATTTAAAGTAATCGTCAGAATTTATTCACAGGTAGATACATAATGAAAAGCAGAATTCAGTCCCATTGATAATAGACATTAGCATGACCGCTAGTCTTAACACTTTTAATCACATGTTGTATCTTGTATTAACAAAAATAGTGCAACAGATAAGACATGTATAAATATTCTTGGGAAGACCAGCTGAAATAAATTCTGAGAAATCAGTCTAACCGAGACGTTATGATGTCAGTTTGCGAGATGAAAATCTGCGAGACGTCAGTCAGCGAGAGAATTCTGGTAGGAGGTCAGTGAAGAAGCGAATTTCTAGGCGTACACAGATAAGACAAGTATAAATATTCGTGGGAAGACCAGCTGAAATTAGTTCTGCGAAATCCCTTTCACTGCAAATACCTTTGCTGTTCTCAAATAGGAGTAAAACTACTATAACAATTTAGGAATTTAGGAATCTCTTTCACTTATAGGCTTGCAGTAATTCACGAAACCATTTCTTGTTTTCGTGCACTGTCCACACTGGAATTACTTGTAATGTCAGCTTAATCGCGTCGAACGTTTGCGCCTAGAAATTCGCTTCTTCACTGACCTCTTACCAGAACTCTCATCTCGCAAATTGACATCACAACATCTCGCTTATACTGATTTCGCAGAACTAATTTCAGCTGGTCTTCCCGAATATTTATACTTCTATTACGTTTACCTGCCGGACCACACCCCAGTTGAACGTGAGAACGATCGACCGTGCCCTTTTTCGTTCCCACGCATTCCTAACCTAGGTCCGGTAACTCTTCTCACGGAAGAACATCAGTTTAGGTATGTCAGTGGACAGTATTACAAAAGACGATTGTTAACGGATCCGTTCCTTTACTAAAAGCCCCTTTCTGGGCTCCCATTACTATAAGTTCTACTACTTTCTTCTTAATTGGTATGAATTCCTTCATACCAATGAAGGGATTCATACCAGAATCCCTTCATTGGTATCCGGTAATACCAATGATAAGATCCGTAATACCGGTCTTGTTGGAATACTTTTAGAACACCTAAAAATTGACGTTATGGGGACAGTCGTACAAGAAAAACTCGATAACAGTTTTTCGATTAAAAATCTTAGCAATGAAATCCTGTAAGTTATTATGTAAGTGAGGTAATTAAGATGAATTTTTTACCAATTCTATGACCGGTGTAATTAAATTACTTATCAGCAACGAGATCATTATTTCCGCTGTGGCTAGTAAGTTTAAATTCATATACGATTATAATTCTAGCGCGTGGAAACAAAAATATGCTTACGATGATAAATAATTGTAAACGTAACATATATTAATCTATTTTTTATCTGTTTAGCCTCTGGAACTACCGTAAGGTATTACTTCAGAGGATGTATGAATGTGAATGAAGTGTAGCCTTGTACAATCAGGTCGACCACTCCTGAGAAGTGTGGTTAATTAAAACCCAACCGCTAAAGAACACCGGTATCCACGATCGGGTATTCAAATCAACATATAATCATTAAATTTATTTTTCAATTATTTTAATATTGAGGTGATTGATTTATGTTTCCTGAGTATTAAAAAGAAATTGTATTACGTAAATTACATGAATAATAAATAGTATAATTATCTTTTTATTTATTACAAGGATTATAAATTTGTTTTTTTTAATGTTTCGTATTTTTAATTCATAATTTTTTATCGACTATTTATAATGTCGCATAAACACTTTTAAATATCAAGAAATAATGTAATATATGTGTTATGTGGATTAGATAGATGACCTTTTCGCAAATATATATGTATAGAAATATACACTTGCCTTCGTCTCTTATACATATGATATTTGTTTACGAGATAATGAATGTTATAAATTAATGATATGTGATCAATTAAAAAAATTCTCTATACTTTTCAGGGAATTTCCCATTCGATTAATGTTTTCTGATATGCTTCATTGAGATAATAATCATAATCAAGGACAAACTCAAAAGATTTTTCTTTTCTTACCTCTAAAAATAGTTGCGTTATTATTATTATTATTATTATTATTTATTCCTTGCCTTATTTCTTGTTATTCTGTTTTAATGTCTACGTAATTTATTTATATCTTACATAAGGTTATAAACGTTATAAATTTTGTTGTAGGTAATTAAAATAAAAAGATATATTGTGAATTAAGTACCGTGTAATTTATTGTACATTAACGTAACCTTCTTGAAATCGATTTAGAATTGAAATATAATTTTTCTTTTATTTAAGACGTATTTTAGAAAGAAAAATATAACAGTTAATATATTCCCTCCTGGTATATAATAAATATTAAAAAAAAGAAGTATATCTCTTTTTATACTGGTGTTTTTTTTATGAATTCAATCGGTTAATTATAAATAATATTATCATTACTTAAAACTTTTTTATTTTATGATTTTCCCGGATTACAAGATCATCTAACTTGATTATTTATTACCAGGATGAAATCCTGACGGAGAATATATATATTTTTTAATAATGTTGACCGATTGTGGTAAAAACAAAAAAAAAAAAAAAACAAAAAATTGTGTAAAGAGTAATCGAATACGACACATTGAAAATGTAAAAATTATCCGCTCCTAAATTAATGCATTACTATTTTATATTATTGTATTTATTTAATCAACTCGGTATAGTTCTACATGTGTGTACGCGTGGGTGTCTGTGTGTATCTAAGGTTATATGCAAATTTCTCTCGCATCCATTATGACTGTAGACAGATGATATATGAGAAGTTTGAACCATTTCTCTTACTCAAATTTAAAAAAAAAATACATAGTATGTATGTACGGTATATTTGGTAATCCTGTTGAAATTGCCGGCTAAGTAGAGTATTTTTTTATTTTTTATTTTTTTTTAACCTCCGGAAAGGTATATCTTCAGAGGATGAGATGAATGAATTGTAGCGTGTGTGAAAAATTCCATACCTGACCGGAATTCGAACCCGGGACCTCCGGATGAAAAGCCGAGACGCTACCACTCGGCCACGGAGACCGGCCAAAGTAGAGTATTAAGTTGTGCGAAGATGTTAGTTCACAATATTCACGATATTTACGCGGTGCGGGACGTTTCTGAGAGAAAGAGGGATTGAGAGAGAGCACCCTAAATTTTTTTTCGTATGAGTATCAAAATGAATTAAGTATGAGTGTTATGTAAAAAGTGTATGATAATGTTTCAGTGATATAATGTACGTCGTATCGTGATTTATAATATATAGTGAGCTGAAATATTCGGTACTTTAACCCGGCTCAATTATTAACTTCTGTTACAAAGAAATTCTCATCAAATTTTCTGAAAAAAAATTTTCTCTGAAAATCGTTTGAAAATTAATTTTCAAAAGTATTTACTGAAATCCAATCCTCATAAATAAAAAAATAAAAATTGTTCCGGAAAGAGAAGGGAATGAATCTCCATTTGAAATTTAAAAAAAAAAAACTTATTAAAACTCAAAATTGTATACGCTTAAATTTTTCATGGCTTAAAAGCGTTTGTTAAAATGTCACATCCACTAATATTTTGTTGAGAAATACTATCTAGTCAAAAGGAATTTTGAATTAAATTACAGTTTTCAATTTAAAATGAAATAGAAGACTTCTAAGGATATTAAATTTTTTTCTATTTTAAAATGTTTTGTTAAATTAGATTCTCAACGTGTGCATTACACTTGATCGCTTTAGTTAATCAAACTATTTAATTAATTAATCTAGCTGATCAAAAAGTGATTAATTATTAAATTAATTAAAAAGTTATTTAATATCACAGTTTCACTTTTTTTTCTTCATGAAAGAAACAAAAATCTTTGAGGTTTTATGAATAATTTTTTTTTTATATTTAAATTTGTCTTACTCATATATAATTCTTTTAGTATTTTTGAATATTTATTTTTACTATTAATAGATGATCCAGCTAAATTTACAGATTATGAAATGAATTTTGTTGTACTGTGTGAAAACTTTCAAACCCAACCGGGACTGTTCTTTTTTTTCTCTTCATCGCCGTTCTTCCCCGCACCGAGACTGGACCCGCAACTAAGCATAACTCAGTCTCGGGGGGGAGGGGGGCTTGATCTTCCTGTGGATCAACTCTCTTCACGGTCGCTCACGGCCGTTCGTCTACTTCAACAGCCATTCTCCTATCCCATCGGACAGTCATTCCCGTTCGATTCTTGCATCCAAAAAACCAGGGGTCAGGGGAGTCCCCGTGCTTCCTCTTCGTAGCCCATCCCCAGAAAGGACGGAATACGGCTCCACAGAGGGCTGACCCCTCCTTCTCCTTATCCCTTTCTACGTCCTCTTCTTCTTTTTGCTTAATCACTTCATTCACCCAGCTTCTGATCTTTTCCTACCCAGCTGTGCTGTGGAGCATAGTTGTCAAGATTTCTGGTGTGTTTTCAGTCACATGGAGCTGCAATTTGTAGTCCACCTACCAGGTACAACCGAAAAAGGTGTTTTCTACCGAGTCTACTTCTCCACAGTAGAGGAAGTTTCGCCAGTCTCGTCTCTTGAAAAGGTGAAGATAGTCATTAAAGGCCCCATGACCTGTGAGGAACTGCGAGAGGTAGTAATCTACCTCTCCATGACCCCTCCCCAGCCAAGGGCCCAGAGTCGGAATTAGACGTCTTGTCCACACCGCCATCAATGCCTCGTTCCAGATCTTTTGCCATTCCTTGTGAAGCAGGACGTCAGCTTCCCCTCGCGACATTCCATTTCATTCCAATCCAAACGGTAACTCAGAACATTTTAGATGAAAAGCAGACACTTTAAAAAAAAATAATTTGTTAAAATAAAATTATGTATTATGTATTTAGAGCTTTGTTATATTATTTGGGTTAATATTATACAAAAACCGTTTTTAAAATGTATAAAGTAAGAGTCACTTTAGAAGTGCATAAGCCTTTATTAACTAAACAATATTTTTTTTTTCGCCATAATGACTAATTTACAGTCGGTTCCAATTTACTGGAGTCATAAATTAATTTTAATACAGAAAAATGACATGGAGTGAGGGTTTTCTCTTTCATTGAAATCCCTCAAAGAAATGCATAACATTTCTGTATACATAGATACACCGTAAACGTCAATAAGTATATAAAAACATGAATCCAAGAAACATTTATAAAGTTCAGAACATAAAAAGCAAACAAAGCATAAAAAATTGGTTTTATTAATTACCCAAAGAATAACTAATCAAGCATAGGAACAGTGAAATAGTAAAATAAATCAAAGCGAAACGAAATGAAGAACTTTTACAATGCACAAAACTTAGGGAAGGTGATTCACCTCAAATCTCAGACAACTTACAGATTTAATGTATGCAGTCGCTTTAGGTACTTAACGTCCTTGATGACATCCAGGAGGTTACCCGCATGCCAGTTCATATGTTTGTTCAGTCTCATTATGTATCTTGTACCGAATCGCTGCATCTCCACTATAACAGTTGGCGATCCTAGATATTCGTGTATTTCTGTGTATTTTCACAAACTAGGCGCTATTTCTCAATAGTTTTTTCTGGAATCGCTGAACCACTTAGATGTTACACTTATTTGTCATGCCCGTAATTGGATTTCATAGGTCCAAATCGGTTTCAGGACCGCTGAGCTCAGCAATTGCTTATTAGGTAAAACATTGTGACCCTCTTCGTAAAAAAACTTAATGTAATGCTGAGTTCTTTTCTTCTTGACATGAATCCTTGAACGTCAGACGCAAATCCAGATGCAGTCCCATGTATCGCACGTTGTTAGCATACGGGATAAAAACGCCACAAGTTGTACTCTCGGGCAATCACCCATCCTCGTTATAAACATAACAGGTGTAGACTAATGTGTAGATTAATCTTCATCTTCAAATTAGCTGTTCGTTAAATTAGATCCAATAGGGTTTCCAGTTTAGCAGAAGCTACAATAGGATCACCTTCTACACACAGGAACGGCGTGTCATTCGTAAGCGATGCAACTGTGATGTTATTTGGAGGAGGCGGGAGGTCCGCTATGAAGACCGACTCCAGAACCGGCACCAAAGTATTTTAAACACCGATTTTCTTTCGACATCTTAGTGTATTTTTTGAATTTGAAGTTTACAATTATTACATTTTTACCATTTTTAATCCTGTACTAGTAGATGATAAAAAAAATTCTGATCTAACTAATCCTACCACATTCATAAATTCCTCTTGATAGCCTCCTAGAAATCTTCCACTTATTGTACGATTCTTTCCAAAAGCGCTATTGATAGAATTTTTTACGGGAAAAGAACAGTGTAATTCTTTAGCTTCTTCTGACCTCTAACTTCTCGTAATTCTTTATGTTCTGTAATAAATCATTCAAGCTCTCTTCCATTTTTTAATATTGGTGAATATTGCTGTTTTCCATTGTTGTTATTTTCGTTATCCGTCCAACTTCTTTTTATTATTTTTACTAAATCTTTATTTGATCTTTTACTAACAGGTTTCTAGACTTTAATTATTATTTGATCCTAGCGTGGTGCACCAAATAACCTTAGAAGTGTCTCCAAATAACCGTAGAAATCTTGTTGAAATGAGTAAGATATAACGGATAGATCCATTATATCTTATCTCTCTGGGTTTGGTGTTGTGATGTGTGTTCCTCTTCTAGTCTATTGCGTGGGGAATATAAAACAGTAATTTTCACTTTTTCATAAAATGAAGAAGTAGATTGCGTATGAAGTCTTTACAAAAACAGTTAGAGTTAAGAAATAAGTTATTTCGAGTTTATTGTGCTCCCGGTGATTGGTTACAACGAATATGATAAGTGGGAAGTTTTCTTAATAACCTGAAATATAACAAGGAATGTAGAGGAAAAATTTAAGATATAATTTTGGTTAATTAATTTTTATTAAAAAAAAAAATATTTTCATCCTATCATAATAATACACACTAAATAATTTTTCATATCCTTTTTTAATTATATTTATCCATTTTTGTGCATTATTTTAAAGTTCTGATCAAATTGAAGTAAGAATATGACGCCTTCATTACCTATAAACATACAAAATAGACAGAGAATTAATTTTTCACGTATTATTTTATGCGAAATTGTAATCTTATGTTTACTTGGTGTAATGAAAGTACATAGATATTGTTAAAAAATTTTAATTGCTAATTTTTTCTCGTGTAAAATAAAAGAATTTTAGAAAGTTTCATTTTTTTTTAAATTTTGCAATCATTTTAAAGAAAAATAAATAATTTAAATATAAAGGAAAAGCTAGTAATTTGATTTTATATATATATATATATATATATATATATATATATTTTCTTGTTTTGAGTAATAAATAAAAAAAAAAAAAATGTATTATTATACGTAAATCAGTCGAATAATAATTGCACTAGAGACATCTTTTATTTTCTACTTCTTTCTTTTTCCCATTACGTTAAGTATCTGAAACTCCTACTCAATTCTTATATAACTTTCCGCCCGATGCCGGAGATTGCAGCTAAGATTGTATTTGCCTTAGACCGTTGTACAAATCAACCTGTTATGATCCTAGGCTTCAGTAAAGTAGAATTGCTACAAGAGAAAAAAATAATGCGTGTATGTAATGAAACGGATTTTCGGTTTTATGCTGAATATCTTCCTCGAATTTGACAGTTCTATCACCGACCGTTTGTAAGCTACTTTCATATGTATGAATATTTTGTGAAACGATATTATTATATCTTTTGAGACGAAAGCGCATCCCTTCCTGATAAAATGTTACATATTTTGTCGTACTAGGATGAGCAATTTACAGACAAATCATGGCTTAACCAACTTACTGTCACGCTAAACGATAAAACAAAGGGTATCTATTACATTTTCATAAAAATATACTAGTTATATGTAAACTATTGTAAACTATCGAAACAGTACTAAAATCCACTCACAAAACTGTGCAAGTCTAAAGAGACAAGGAAATAATTCATTAGAGTGAGCTTAAAAAATGTCCTTCACTAGAATGAGTTAATGAAGTAAAGTACTTTCTCTTTCTTATGACTACACAATTAAAACTGAACGGTGATGTTAGTAATATGGATCTTTTATTAACAAATATTATTCATACTTCTTACAAAATAAATAATGTCAAAGCTTATATGATATATTCAGGATGTGTATGATATATTCAACTTAAGCGCCATCTACATTTCAATATGAAATCAGAACACGGGATCGTGCATT
Source organism: Zanna intricata (assembly GCA_010016005.3). Taxonomy (NCBI): domain Eukaryota; kingdom Metazoa; phylum Arthropoda; class Insecta; order Hemiptera; family Fulgoridae; genus Zanna; species Zanna intricata. The sequence continues at coordinate 10,126 of JAAAKQ030018105.1, forward strand.
AAGCACCAACTTTAATGAAATACATATTATCCAAAAAAAAAGCTTGGCTTTAAGAGTCGCACTCGATAGGAAAGGCTGTGTTAGCTAAATAATAAAATTTTTTGATGAATTCAAAGTTTTGACAGTTAAAAATTATTCATAAAAAACATCTAGTAAATATTATCGTTGACAATATGGCTTTGACGACACGTGGCATTATAAAACCTTGTGGGGCCCAGAAAAGGGCTTTTTTCGTCGCCAAATAGCTTTGATGGCTCGTTGTAATTTAAAACCTTCTGGTGACCCTGGGAACGGTTGTTGGTGCCGCTGAATGGCTTCGACGGCTCGTTTTAGTTTAAACTCTTGTGATATCTGAGAAAGGCTGTTTGAGGTTTCAGAAGTGTTGGCCCAGAAAATGGCTGTTTATGCGTTAGCTCTGAGAAGAGCTGTTTAGTCCGTGTGTGTGTGTGTGTGTGTGTGTGTGTGTGTGTGTGTGTGTGTGTGTGTGTGTATATATATATATACAATACGTTATAAATTATCATAATATTTTACATAGATTAAAACCGTGGAGTAGACTTCAAGTACAACGTACCTTGATACGTTCAATTTTGATAATATATTCCGCTAATAATTCTCTTTACTTATAAATTTGTATTCGAAAATATTGTCGATAATTGAACTGTAACTTTTTTTACTACATGATTTACCAAACGTAGATTTTGTATTGTTTGTTCTTAACCGACTAATATATACTTACATTTACGTAGTTTTCTAAATTAACTACGTATAATCCAAAAGGTTTTATATGAAACGGTGCAGTCGACCTTATCATCATTGTAAGTAATATCTTTTTAAACCATTGCGGTTTATCTACCCAAGAACATTCTCCCAAACACCTTCGCAGTTCATCGTACTGAAAAATAGAGTTTCCTTTTAATTAATAACTGGAAATGCCATACAGGTTTCAAATAATTCTTTAAAACATAATTAAGATACTCATTTTTATATTTTTAAAGCATAGCTCACTAATATTAATACAGAAGAACAAAATTACGAGGTTTGTGAATTAATTATTAGGCTTTTCCTATTTTCTTTTTCCTTCAACTTTTTCTGTTACTGTGTGTATATAATTTAATGGGTATAGGTGTAAATAAATTAAATTCTATGAATTCTCTCATGTAGTTAGATTCTAATTGGTATTTAATTCTAAAAATGAATTAATTTTATCTGATTATATTCTTATTTTGTTATTTTTTTTTTATACTACCCCCACTCAAACCGAATATTATATTAAAAAAATATATAAAATACAGTTTTAGAATAATAAAAATTTCTAATGAACCTAGAAATATAAATGTTAAATACACACAAAAGTTATGTTGAGAAATGAGAACCGACATGGGAAAAGTATAAATTAAAAAAAAATTGTTTGCTTCTCGAAGGTTTTTTTTTTGTTTAATATGCTTTCAATTACTTTCTTATATGTGCTGTAATGAAATTTTGATAAATTATTTTACCAAATTAAAAAAAAAGAGGGTATTAAATTATGAAATTATTAATATTCTTCGTTGTTGCTTTTATTTTTGTCCGACTGATTATATGCGTAGCTTTGTGGATGTTTCAAAAAAAGCCTGATTATTGGTTGAAGGATTTTAAAACCCTGAGCATTTGGAGCCTGAATTTATGCTTTCTGACTGTTATCGACTGAGATTATCCTAACAAGATATATTTTAGATTTTTTGGGCAATGTACTTGAAATTTCACGCCATAACATTTGTCAGAAAATCTTTTACCTCGTTTAGTAGTTTTTTTATTTTTTATAACGTATATAAATTTTTTTTACAATTATTTAAATGTACTGTTGTCTAGCTTACCTAATGCTTACTTGTGTTTTTCGGGAAAAAGAATTAATTATAAATATTATGTTCACATTTTAGGAAATTTTCCACAAGAGGATTAGTGTAATAGTGTACCAGTCAACCGGGGAATTGAAATACAAAGTTTATTTACGTTATATAAATAAATGGATTACCTGAAAATTTTAACTGAACAAATTACCAAACATTTGTTAAAATTTTTAAAAATTATTGTACGTGGAAAAACCATGACATGTAGATTTTTTTTTACTGAATACATTTAAAATTTATTAATAATTATTACTTATATCTTAATAATTTGTATAGCTTACCTCATCAATTATTTTTTGTCCGTCAACACAGGGAAAGCAAAATACAAGACTGTTAAATAAAGTTATTACTATGCTTCCAATTTTTATAAAATAATTATTACCCTGTAAAGAAAATCTTGATTTATAAAATTGTAACAAATATCAGTTTTAAATTTTGCGGAGATTAAGTAAATATCTTCCAGTTGTAAGTAGGTGAAAAGAAGGATCATATTCTTTTAATTGTAGTTGCAAGCAGAAACAGAATATTTATTTCAAGGGGCCATTTTCACCGGCCATTCGGAAAATATAAGGACTAGAATAAAGTTTAAAACGCGGACTAAAATGTGATTTATATTTCCTTTATTTAAAAAAAAATATTCACATCATTCGTATTTATTTTAGTACAACAAATTTTTGGGCGTTTTACGGCTAGGGTACTAATGCATAAATCCCACCATTTAGTTGCTACAGTCTATAAAACCTGGTAACATTTATAACTTTTTTGATATTGGATGAATTTTTGTGTTACTCGCTTATAGCTTGATGAAATAGAATAATTAATTACAGATTAAAACTTGTGTTAATGTATAAAATATGTGTATAAAATGTTCTCTTTTTGCATTTACTTATAGAAAATTTTTTCCAAAAGTCCTCGATTGTTTTCTACAGTTTTCTTGCCTTCAGATAAAACTTCTTATCGTATTCTTTATTGGTACCTTGCTACGTTGATAGTCTTGTTTGTAAATCAGAATTATTTATTACGTCTCTTCTGAAAAGTTTCTTTAGGTAAAAGGAAACATTTTCAAAAAAGTTAAAAAAGCTTGCTTTTCAATCAAGATATACATCATCAATTGTTGCTAGATAACTCAAAAACGTTTAGAGATGCAGTTTCTAAAGCCCATACCTGAGAAGCATCATTGCTGGCAAACCAAAAATTCAATATCCCAATAGAAAATTTCTCAACTGATGTACACAGAGTTTCTGGGCAACGAAGTAGAAGTAAAAGCAGTTTTGTATAAGTAAAAGCTCAAAATACAGAGATACTAGAAGGTCAGGATATTATTACAAGAAACACCCGAAGCCCGCCACCAAGCTTCACACCAAGACTTGGATTTAATTAATAATATTTTGGAATTTAGGAATCGAAGGACTCTGATTAAAAAGTGCCAGGGATAATTATATTTCGTCCCAGTGATAAAGTTGATCCATCTACATTAAAATGAGAGAACTGTTAACGCTGCGAGGCACTGAGTACTGTTAACCGGTTGGCACCAAATCATCCCGCTACCAATGGGTTCGCCGAACGTAATGTACAGACTTTCAAGGGAAAGTAACTGGCAATTATTTCATCTAAATTACCGATTCCAAAAAAAATTCAAGAAATCTTAATGCGCTTTAGATCTACACCTCTTTCATCTGGTAAATCACAATCAGAATTATACCTAAAACGAATGCTACGTATTAAATTAGACCTTCTGAAACCATCACCATCACCATCACCTTCAAACATCATTAACAGAGCACATCAACTTTACTGGTTTTTAAATCATAACTTTTACACTTTAACAATTTAAATTAGTTTTCAGTAAGTTTAAAGTTAAAAAACAGTTATCAATAAGTTCAATTTTAATCATATTTCAATAAACGTGTGTGTGTCACACACACACACACACACACACACACACACACACACACACACAGGTGTATGTTTAAATATATTATATATATCTTTGAAAACAAAGATACATACATATCTTTGTATATATATATATATATATATATATACACAGTTATATACATGACATATTTTATTAAATCTTTATCACTGTATGTGGGTTTTTTCTTTGCATTGCATGTATATATTCACATATAAACAACAATAATATTTTAAATCAAGTCATTTTTTCTCTAAAACGTTTTGTATTTACATACTTAAATGAAAATCTGTTGCGATTATTTCTAATTATTAAAAAGTTTATAATGATTGGATTTCGACTTTTATAATCGCTTTTTTTCCCTTAAATAGTACAGCCTTGAAAAAGTAACCAACTAAATTATGAAAACGTTTTAGAGGTACCGTCGTTTAAGAACTGATTTTAAATAATGACAATATTAATATTATTATAATTATCTCTTAGTTTATTACCTCGACGCTCAAATATAAGTAGAGACAGATCTGCAAGAAAATACAATGATTAAGTGTTATTACGCTCAGCTGGACGGATTTATTGGTATTTACAACATTCCTTAAATCAAAAACAGAAAAAGATAAAATATTCCAAAAATTGTTATACAATTTAAAGTTAATTTATTAATATTTTAGATTTAAAATACTCACTCACACATACCATTCACCATGTGCTGATGCAGACACATACCCATACATTATATATACATATAAATATATATATATATATATATGTGTGTGTGTGTGTGTGTGTGTGTGTGTGTGTGTGTGTGTGTGTGTATAGTAAGAAGCACACACACAAAGATAGAGAAGCTACTGAAACTTTCCTTTGTAAGACAATAATTACAAAAAATGCTTAGTGTTTATGTTGTTCGTAGAAGAGGATTGTTGTAGAAGTATCTTATGTTATGTAAGTATGTAAGGACAGGGAAACGCTTGGTTTTTGAGTTACAGCTTACGATACATTTTGCCTTGAATTGAAGAAATATTGTTATAATTTTCTAATTTATTTTCTAAAAACTGAAACAAGAGTCGGTAAGTATTGCGAAAATATGAAATATTTTATTTTCGTAATATTTTTTTTGTTTTTAAGTCTGCAATAATATTCATTTATTACTATTTATTTATTCATAAAAAATAAAATACTTATTTTTCTGTAATTGGTTTCGTTTTTTGGTATTTCCTGATTTGGTAAATTATTCTTGTTTTTCCGTTTAAAATAATATCGTATTTTTCTACCACGTTTGTAGCTGTTTTTTTTTAATAAAGGTTACATATCTTTTTTTAATCTCCGGAACCACAGCCGTTAGGTATTACATCAGAAGATGAAATTAATGATTTTTAGCGTGTGAAAATGCCATGCCTGACCGGGATTCGAACCCGGGACCTCCGGATGAAGGGCCGAGACGCTACCACTCGTGATACGGAGGCCGGCAAAAAGTTACATATATTAAACTCTATTTTCTTCACGTTCAGTTGTGACAGTGTTTACAACAATCTTAGAATAACATTCTTTACAAATTTTGTTGCTACAATTTATTTTTTACTGGTAATTTGAGTATGTCAAATTGTGTTTTGTTACACCAATTTTTTTTTTGTACCACATTTTTCTAAAAAATTAAATTAGATAGCTATTAAACATTTTTTATTTAATTTCTCAAAACAAAAAACATAGAAAACTATTTACTTTAACCAGAAATTTAAGTTTCATTATGACTTCAAATCTTACCCTTAGAGGAGAAGTCAAAACCAAATTTTTCGCCCATACAAAAGTATGTCTTTGTATACAAAGCAATTTCTGCCGATTGAATGAGGGAAACATCAACACCCAGTGGAAACTACTGAAGATAAATAGATGAAAATTTGTATACATTCTTAAGGTGTAAGGGTACTTTAAGAAAAGTTTTTTGAAATTTCGATTTTAAAGGGTTTAACGGGAAGGGTTGTAGGCAGGGGTAATTTGCTGCTACGACACCCAGGGCTGGCTGATATTATGCCGAGAGGCGATTCCGGCCGCCCCTGGGAGGTGAATGGGGGAGGTATTTTAGTGGGCGAGAGCCCCACACTGTCTGTGCAGGTAGATGTCGGCTGGTAGAGCTTTTTCCTTCTCCTACGCAAAACAAAAAAAAGGGAAAAAAAAAGATTGAAACTGACTCTTTTGCACCTGCATTTTACGATCACTCTGTGTTTCGGATCTGTAATGACCAAACTGTTGCTCTGAAGAAATTACAGTATATTGATCTTTTTGTTTTTTTTTATTAAATTGAACTTTTTTTTTATCATTATTTCTCTCACAAGATTAGGTTAATGAGCTAAACGGTGTCCAAGGGATATGGCCCTCTGGCTAGTTTAGAAGGGTGAGTTAAGAAGGTCATGACCAACTAAATATCCCCTGACTGCGACGGAAAACGCAAGAATCCAAGTAGCGTGGGTGAAGCCGTGACGGTAATGCTCTATTTTTTGGACTTTTAAATATTCAGATATTATTCATCAGATATATATTTAAAAACCATTTTCGAGGTTTTTTGAATTTCAAATTTTCAAGGGGTACGACGGTATACCATGCGGCGACGGCTGGGGAGTCGTCGTCGCATGGTACACCAACAGCTGGTGAGCTGTTGGGTACAACAGAGCCACAGCCACTGTTACTGTCTATGCGACGCGACTGGCTCCATCTGCTCTGGTTTTTTGATTAATAAAATGAAGTAAAAAACACAAAAAAAATTGAACGTAACAGGGAAGGCAAGTAACTATATAACGCGGACGACGCCGCGACAGGGAGGCCAATGTATGTACATTTGTATGTATGTATTTCGAGCGTTTCATTAAAATTGCCCCAGGCAGTTTATCTCTCAGTGGAAAAGAGCATAAAAATGACTTTACCTTATCTTATAACACTATCTCTGGTTGTAAGCACACAACATCTTTATCATTAAAAATAGGTCACTCCATCTGAAATTTTTTTTTTAATCTGCAAATAACGGTCAAGGGCAAGTTCTTGAAATCCAAGGTCACCATGAAATGTCCCTTTCCAGTCTGAGTCTCTAACTTTTGATTAGGTAATTTTTTTTGTTTAGTGTAATTTAAGTGAAAATTGCCTGAGGCAATTATAATACAACACCTCCTCCCCCCCATCGTTGAGATTGAAATGAAACTCTCATATATATATATATAGTACCCAGTGTGTGTTTGTGTGTATTTATAGCGTGTACAAGTGCGTGCGTGTGTATGTAAGTGGATAATACGAGCAGACACTAGTTCAAATTATTAATCTGTATGATAATTTCATCCAAATCGTAAAATGATAACAATGAGATAGGATTCTTCTTCACATTAATGTATTTGTTTTTTCTTTTTCATTTGTTTAATTATTTCATTAAATTTTTGCCTACGCCGTCTTTGACACTCTAGGAAAGAATCATTCCCTTGTTCACCCATCTGTATTTATTAAGGTGTTTGAAAATTATGTTATTGTTAATCATACAATGAAAAAAGTAAACCGATAATGCACTTCACTGAAACAGTAATTTACTACTGAAACCGTATCAGGTATCTCTTAGCAAGATTAATTAATATTTAATTAATCTGCAATACTGAAATTTTCAGAAAATATGTTGTATTTATAATGATTACCGAATTTGTCAGTAAGTGTATAATTAGAGAAAAAATTGAACGTTATTTTTAAATTCATGTTTTAACTGAATTTTATTAAATACATTGTTAATTATTAAAAGGATATTATAAGAACGTTATTATAATAATAGATCTCATCAAATAAATTACAATTTTTCTCTAATCATCTCGAATTTGGATACAATGAAAATGTCGTTACAATTAAAAATATTAGTAGGACTACTTCAGGCGTGTACTTTTTACTTGTTTGTCAAACAGTGATCTACTTACCTGCAAATTTTATTATGCTGCATAATTAAATATTTTCCATATAATTTTAATCTTTTTGGATCGATTTCCGT
>JAAAKQ030018116.1:5501-17934 GCA_010016005.3 Zanna intricata
TGCTATTTTTGCTGTTAATACTCAAGTTCAGTTTTATATACAAAAAATGGAATTAGCTCTAACAGTATATATAATCATAAGTATTTACGTGAAACCGTCCTGCATGACCAATGCTATAACAGCGGTACAAGACCATCGCGATATGAAATTGGGCCAGCGATCGTACTCGCTGTTTGGAGACGCAGAGTTTTTTTTTATTTTCTAAAGCTCTTAACTCATTCAGTTGATGTAAATGGCATATTCTAGATTCATTTCATTGTAATCTATTCTTCTGTCTCTGCTTCCTCGATTGTGACAGTATTTATTATGTTTGTATGGCTTAATTCCAAAATAAAATAAATTTTATAAATTACACAAATCTTACAAAATATATTTATTTATTGTTTATTTTTATAATATTTCAGAGTTTTCCTGTTATTTTATATCAAATGTATTGCAATCAAAAAATGTATTGCGATCACTCGTAACACTTGTTTGAAAGTGGTTGTATGATAAAATCCAATCATAAATTACCAAGTGCATAGGAAGTAATGGAATGAAGTAGAGGTAAGAAATTGGTCCCTAATAAATTTTAATTTTTTCAACATTAAAAAACTATAAAATTTTTTTGTTAAACTTTAATTTTAATGTCTAGATTTACGACTCAAGCCTATCATGATTTCGTTTCATAGAAAATTTGTGTATTCAACTCTACCTGACAATTCATGAGCGTAATCATGTCAATAGTGCTATTGGTGTGAATATCTGGAGTGAGTTAAGTCCAGTCTCGGCCTCTCACATGAGTTTATAATCGGTCATTGACACATTTCTAGTATAATAGTATGTTCACTATGAGTTGAACAGTTATAGAACTGTATTCATTATTTAAATAAATACTCAGATTATTTAATTTCTTACACTTATTGTTTACAAAAGTTTTGCTGAATCAGAAAATACAGGTCCAAAAAATCTTCGCTGTTCTGCGCACAAAAACACCGAATTTTCGTTATTTTATTTTTTTCATTTGGAAAAGTATCAACTTATTCTAATAAATATAAAAAATCCTTTGAATTTTGCACACAAGCAGCACCAATTTTCAGTTCATTCACTATTGCGACTCACTGCATAAGTGCATGTGAAAAATATATCACTACATAGCATAATCCTTAGATAAAAAACACATTCATAAAATTCATCATGACCCTAAAAGGTAACGCAACCTGAATACATCGAATAACTTACTTACAATAGGTACCGCAGATAAAGAAATATCAATGTTCCAACATTGCAACATTGCATGTTGCAGCATTATAATAAACCACGCTTCGAACTTGTCCGGCAAAATTTTTTTGGATCTTAAAACGAACGTAACTCTTCCAATCTTCAACAAATTTACATTTGCACAATTTCAGACGTACACTATTATAGATTACTACAGCATAGGTAAATTTAAAAGAAATTAATCAAGTAGTTTTGGAAAATATCGATTCCCAAAAGTTTAATCATAGGTCTATAAAAAAAAAAAAAAAAATAATAAAATAAATAAATATCACATATATAAACTCGTAAATACATATATTTACATGTATTTGCATCTCCTTCCCGGCTACGCTCGCGCTATATGGTTAGTTGCGTTTCCCGTCGCGGTCAGTTTTTTTTATTTTATGTTTTTTTAGTAAAGTAATCGGCGGCAGATGCATCAGTTGTGTCGCATATACAGTAACATTGGCATCAGTACATGTGTATTACATTGGCATTACTGTAGCTGTGTTGGTTGAGCCACCGCGTCGTATACCAACGCATCCTTTTAAAAAATCGAAATTAAAAAAATACCCGAAAATGGTTTTTAGTTATCTGTGTAAAAAAAATATGCTAGTCCAAATCTACTAAATATCTCCTTTAGTAGTTGGAAATGGGGAAAATTTGCAATCATTGTTCAAAAATCTTTTTTATATTTTCTTCACCATTCAAGGTCAAATTAAAAAAAATTATAAAACAATTTTTAAGTAGTCACGTGAAGATTACACTCAAAAAAATGAAAAAAGAAATCAAGTTGATATCTTTATTTGTTACTGAGAAATGAAAAAAATAATAGATGTCATTGTTGTTGACCATTTTAACCGTTTATACTCGAAATATAAAAAAATTACTTCTTATACCGTGCATTTATACCGTAAGAAGAACGGTTATACAATTCTTCAATTTACCTTCAGTAGTTTATCTAGACGTTGATAATAATCGGATATGTTATTATATATATATATATATTTATATATACAGATATCCTAGCATTATTCTCTCGTCGCAGCTTGGCTTGCGCTATATGTTTGCGTTTCTCGTTCTGGTCAGTTTTTTTAGTCTTGTATGCGAAGAAAAAAATAATCAGTTGCGCTGCGCAGATAGTGACAGTGGCAGTGGCTGTGTTGGTTGAACGTCTCGCCGCCGTACAGTGTCGCACCTTTTAAAAATCGAAATTAAAAAAAAACTGAGAATGATTTTTATATACTTACTTGAAGAATATTTGCAAGCCCCAATTTAGTGAATAATTCGTTCAGTGCAGTGACAGTGAGTTAATATCTTCATATGTTACCAAGAAAGTAAAAAAAAAAGTTAATTTAATTATTATTCCATTTTCACCCTTTTAAACTCGGAACTTCAAAAATCCTTTTTCAGTGTTCATTTACGCCGTAAGAAATACATGTATGCAAATTTTCATCAAATTATTTTCAGTAGATTTTGCTGGGCGTTGATGAATCAGTTTATCAATCAGGACAAATTGAGGGATACCTCAATTTAAGTGAATTGTATGTATACTTCTCGTATCTAAAAACATAAAGAAGTTTCTCGTTCACTCCTCACTACGACCATACGACCGAAAAATATATCAGAATTTTCTTTGAAAAGTGGTCTTAAAACAGATTCAATCTTACACAATTAAGTAAATATAAGTCGAAAATAAAGTAATGGTATGAGAAGAATTCTATCAGTTACGAATTCTGTGTATAAATTCCTACAAAATATTTTATACGAGAGAACTGTTATCGATAATTTAAGAAATTAATATATAAAAAACATTGAAATTTTAAATTTGGAAAGTTCTGATCTATTCGCCATTGAATCAGTTAAATAGAAAAAAAATTATTTTTTAAATTAAGTTTTAAGTAAATTATTTTTCTGTATTTATTTAATAGACTTTAATTAAACCTAAGGGCTTGTAAAAAAATTAATTCAAATTCATTTATATTTTAACATTTACATTTATCAAACGCTAAAAATCAATATATCATCAGATGTAACTATAATTGGATTTAAATATTTATTTGCTATTTATGTATTAAATAAGTTATAATAAAATGTTGCTGTAAGGGAACGAATTAAAAGTTTAATAATGCAATTATTTAAATATATTCCCTATAATAAACTTGTTTTGTTGGTTTATAATATAATGTATATTATAATACATATATGTAAAATAGGGCATATTAATTATAACAGAATGGTTATTATCGGGTCCAATGACATTACCTCTACTTTAGAGATGTTATGTAGTAGAGTTTGTTAAATAACTAAACTAATTTGATTATGTTATTTGTTAGTTTAATTTATGAAAGAAGAAAAAAAAAATTAATGTTTCGTTGGAATTTTCGATGCAGTTATCTAAACTTAATTGTTTAATTTCACTTCATCTTTAAATGAAAACCATTATAATATATAATTTTAATCAGTTAGCCGTGTAACCAATATACAGTGTTTTTTTTTGTTGTTTTTTTTTTTTTTTTTTGTTATAAATTCAATTATAATAAATAATAATTTGTTATAATAATAAATTTTAATCTGTTTTAGTTTTTATCGATAATGTACAAAAGTGTTTTGATTAAATATAAGATATAAATGTATTACGAAAAAAATTACAAAATTTTTATGGTTAACTAGTAAAAAAATTAAACAAGATTGACTTATGATCGGTAGGTATAAGATAGATATGATACTTATGAAGGTAGGTAGATAAGAGATTTCCTCCTTCAGAGAGATGTATGCGATAGCTAATATAAAAATGGTTATAACACTTAAACAACCATGCCGACCTCCGGTGGTGCCCGACCACAAACCCCACTCCTTTCCACCTTCCTTTCTTAAGAAGAAAGAAGAAATCGGAGTAAAGAAGAAAGAAGAAAAAGAAAAAAAGAAAATCCAGGGCCGACGTTCTGTCCTCCCGACCGCTGGCTTACAAGTGCTAACGGAATTAAGCAGGGATTATTAGAAGAAACAAAGGGCGACAGATGCCAACTAGATGAGGAAGATACCCCTCTCTAACACCTCATCCTCAATCCTGAACAGGCAAGACTCGGGGCTGAACGCTCTGAAAGGCCCAGACAACAACATTTGGCTTCGGAAAGCCATATGCTTCAAAGGTAGCTTCCGAAATCGCCTCTGACGCCTTCTCAAGCGGAATAGCGTCCCCTACTAAGAAAACAAAGGGATTTCTGCCCACTCTGGGCGGAAAGGGAGGCATTGCGGATGATAAGCTAACTATCATATCGAACCGCTGGGTCCCAACCGAACAAAAGCCTCCAAGAAATCGGAACGCAATCCAAACTTTCAAAACGAATAAAAGCCATGTACTTATGTATTTCCGCCAGATCATTAGAATCGCCCAGCAGCAAAGGGCGCATGTCCGTATACTGCGAAAAATAGGAGAGTATTGCACCCTCCGACATGCTTGCGTTCCGTTCCGAAATCCAGCCAGTCGTGAAATTCGGTCGGTGATTAGATTTTTAAACTCAGGGGACATAATCCTACTGTGATTCACCATCAATTGAGTCAAACATATTAGCCTACCGCAATAAGTGAAAGAAAAGTGAGGCAATGGTGTTGTGTGTTTAAAGAAGGTCGTTCAGATATATACGACTAACAAAGAAATGAGGCCTAGTGTTCGAACTGACAATCTCGTTGAAGGTGTGAAAACGAAAGTGAGAGAAAATCGTCGCTTTATGATTAGCAATCTTTCTCTTTTGCAAAGAGAATTTGCAAAACTTTCAGAGAGAACATTGTTAAGAATTGTAACTGACACTATAGGGTATCATAATCTGTGTGCACGATGGGAGCAGAAAGTGTTAACGAGTGATCAAAAAGGATTATAGAATGACATCTCAAGTGCTTTTCTCGACCGCTATAACCACAAGATAGAGGAAAGTTTTCCCCATATCGTCACTGGTGACGAAATTTGAATTTCCCAAATCAATAGTGAAACAAAATAATCATCCATGTTATGGCGTTATTCCGGTTGACCTAAACCGAAAAACTTCAAACAAGCCCAGTTTCGAAGGAACCATGCAGTATTCAAGCATGAAAACTGTATTCTGGGACGACCACGGCTGTGATCTTTATTGATTTTACGGAACTGGAACTTCCATCACACCACAAGTTATTATGAAACACGTTCTAAGCTGCATGTTATTCAAAACTGACTGCGAGGAATGATGAAATCAGGAATTGTTCTCACACGACTGATCATATACAACTCAGATGTCCATACATGACTGCATGCACAACAAAAACAATTCAAAAATTCGGATAGGAGATTTTTGATCATTTTCTTAAGCCCTATCTTGCGTCTAGTGACTACCATCTTTCTTCAACTCAAAAAACGGGCTTGCATCTCAACGATTCGAAGAAAGTGGACAGTTGAAAATCAAAAGTGCCACAATCTCAGGAGACATAATTTAATGAGAAGAGTTTGATGAAGCTTGTTTCACGATGTCGAATGTGTTTGGAACGAAATTCTGATTACGTAGAGAAATATGTAAACATGTATGTATTTTGGACCAACAATAAATTTTTTATTTCAGTTTGTAATACAGAGAGGGTAAAATCCATATGGAATTTATAAATTCATATATTACATATATCCAAATAAAATCCAACCGTACCTCAGCCATCCCTAACGTATTTAGTCAGAACATTAGTCTTTTTTCTTGGAATAGCTTCTAGAATATTAAGTTTTTTTATTGATAGAACCTTCGGTTCATAACCGGATGTGTACTTCCTGCCATAATTGTCTAAAAACAAGAAGAATAGGAATGAATCGAGTGAGAAGAACCACAAGTTTTCCAAACAGTATTTATTACAATTAATATAAATAAAAAAATTGTGTCACTTTCTTCTTGGCAATTATAATGGACCTCCAGCGCTTCTTTCTAACTTTGCTTAAAAATAAAACAGAAAAATTATGTTATTAATAAACACTTTGATCTGTATACAGATACGCTGAATATTTGTGTAATGTTAAATACCGCTCCTACTCTCATGCGTTTTCTTATGGGAATATTAAACACAAAACCGTCCTGGTTTATCCAAAATAGCAAGGCAAGCATCATTTTCAAAATCCTCTTTAAGCTTATAACAAGAATTATCAGATAAAATATCTTACCTAACCAAAGATTGAATGTTTTCTAACCTATTAATACTATCTTACAAAAAATGGTCATCATAAACAACGATCTCCTTTTTAGATAATCTATGAGAACTTGAATAAATCAGTTGATATGTAAACTCTGCCTGCAGGAGCAATTTCTTACCTTTCCTCTCATTAAATATTGTGTTGATTTAGCAATAAATATATTCGTGTCTCTCTATGCTTTTTTTCATAAATACAATTATGTAGAAGAACCTTTAGATTAATAGAGAAAGTATATAATAAATCAATAAATTTATTAGATTATAATCCACATAACATTATAAATAATTTGATATGAAACATTACTCTTATTAGAAAATGGCACAGATAAAATAACCAAATTTTTTCGAGACTTATCTTCTTTACTGTGTATACAAAAAATACATTTTTTTATTAAAAGATCATTGAAGTGGTGTTTGATCAGTGGTGATTGAAATGGTGATCATCGAAGTACTTCAACTGGCTCACTCTTTTCACCACTGTTATAGTGGCTACAGTAAACATTATTATTATAGAAACTAAATTTAAGTCACCTAAACCAGCTATAGGTGTTTCTAAGCCACCAATATTTGATGGCTAAAGTAATTATTTAAGTTACTTTATGAAGAAAAATAGAGTTACTTTCTCTTAAAATAGAGTTGGATAAAAAATTTAAAGTAACAAAAAATATTCTTTGTCATGACCATTCTCGATTGATGAGTATGATGCTAGCTAACACCAACCTCACTATTTTGATCTAGTCAACAGCCCCAGAAATCGAACATCAAATCTGTTACAGCTTGATCAGTCACAGAATCATTTATGGCATTCTCCTTCCTACCGAAGATGCAAATGGGTGAATAAAGATTCCGGATGAGTTTTCGTGGAATCAAACTAAACCATATTATTACTGGAGGACATCTAGCAGTGATTTCTTGTTGCCTTCTACATTCTCATTCCTTTGACAATGCATGTTGTTGTTTTTCCGCTTTCAGGAGTGATTACTAACCCCAAGGGAAACAGGGTAATTTGACCTCTACTGAGATGTTACCTAATTGGCTAAGTGCCAACTACCTCGTGATAGGGGGAGACCGCCTTATTCCGTTAATCACTCGGGCTGGCTGCCCATCGGCCGGCTTGGCATTGATCAGCTGGACGATAGGGTCGTCATATCCCAAACAAATTGTTTCATTGTTTTAACAGAAGGAAGGAGCTTCTGTTAAAACAATGAATCAACTAAATTTAATTTAATTTCAATTAATATTAAATAATTTTTATGTATATTCCACATCTCCGGTTATTTAAATGTATGCTCTAGTTATTTTGTTTCACTAAAAATCTTTATATGCTGTACACATGACAGTCTACATATAATTTTTTATATGTGGCCGTCGAAATTTCAACTAGTGTTTTTCAGAAAGAGTCAAATGTACATTTTTCTTTCTTTGTTTGCTTGTGTGAATATTAATTTCAAATGGACTTTTTTATGGGTAAGGTGTAATGACATGTACTTAAAGTTTTAGGCATTTGGACAAAACACAAAAGATTTTTTTTTTTTTAATAAAAATATTCAAATGTCAAAGGGAATGATATGAATAACATACGTCTGTTAGGAGATGACGTTGATTATTAATATAAAAACTTTTTTTCTCTATTTTAATAATACAAAGAATCACTGAATTTGTTTTTATAAAGAATTATTTTTATTTTTTTGTTAAAAATTTGTATATTTTGGACATTAAAATAGTAATAATAATAATAATACGAGTGAAGGAAAACAAAGAAATAAAAAAAGATTGTATTTTAAATTCATACAAATATTAAAACAAAAATAGTAAAACCAATTGTTGAACAATTATTAAAAAAAAAAAATTACATGAATAATTCATTAATTAAAAATATTTATTTAATTTTTTAATTGGTTATTAGTTTTTTAAAGCTTACAAAACCGTTGAAGTATATAAAAAAAAAATAAACCTAATTTCAATATATTAATTTCATTTCTGAGAGAAATATTTAGAAAGTAGACTGAATTAACTTTAAAAGAACAGTCGTTACGTGACTCCTTATTAACCCATCCATTAACTTTTTTCCTGATGAGAATTTCTCTTAAGGTATTTTTTTTATGGATTCATTACCTTAAATTACTTTACTTCAAAATTTATCATTTTAATACGTTTTCAAAAGAACGGAAATATTATATTTAATTTAACAATTTTAGTCTCTCGTATGATTTTCTCTTTCTATTTTATTTTATTAATAGATATTTTCTTTTAGGGTGCTAGAAATTTTGATCATAATGTAATTCAAAATTTATTGTGTCGGCCATAGAAATACAAACTTCATTAAATCTTATAGTGTTATCAAACATTTGACTTACCCAGTTATCAGATCATTGCTTAGAGTTATAATTCCATTATATTAAATTACTATGCTCAATATGTGCAAAGTAACAATGATGGTGTTGGTATTCGTTTCAGTATAAACATTTTTAATCGTATTGGTAGATAAATCTACCAAATGGAGCATTTTTATCCAATTTTTCGCATCTGTGTTTGATTTTGGGATTTATAATATAAATTAAAAAAGTGCAAAGGAATTGTAAATAAATCTTTCACAAGACTTACTGCTTGCCATTTCTAACATGTGGTTTAGACTCCTAGATTACAAAAAGACTGGAGAAATGAAGACTATAAGCTGGGAAAATTAATTGGGGGGGGGGATTATGTTAGAAATGTAAAGATTCTAAAAAAATACATACAAACTGTGTTGCATAGAATTAGGTGCGCATGACTAAGACTTCTGTAAATATTTATGAGAATGAGAGAATAAAAGGTATTGAAATTATTGAATAAGAAGAAAAATTAGAGGGAATAAGAGGAAAAACCAGATGATAAATAAACTTAAAGAGAGATATTATAAGAAAAATATGGGCATAGAAATATGAATGTTGAAACGGAAATAATGGAATAACACTAAATAGCGATCTGCGATCCATCGCCTGATCAAGGGTACTAAAAAAAATGAAAAAGATGTTTTGTTATTACATACACATTTGTTTTTTTCAAAAAAAAAAAAACAAATTATTAATACGATTTCACTATTTACACACGTATTCAACCTTACGCTTGCATGGAATGAAATATCTGAAAAATTATACTATGATTTTAAGTTATACTAACGTTGCATGTCCAATAAAACTCCAAGGTTGTAGGTACATACAGATTAAAGCTAAGTATAAAGAGCCATTTTTAATGTTTTGATAAAAATAAAATTAATTTTCATTACTTTAAGAAAAAATGTCTGAATTTCCGTAAATGAGCTTCATAATATTTTTGTTGACAGCAGTAAATTTGAACGATTGTTAAAGATTTTATTAATTTGAGGAAATATAAAACAAAAATATTTCAAAACTATTTTCAAGAAATAAATATCTAAAACTAGGTGAATAGTTTTGTTATCATTTTTATATTTTCTTTTTTTTTATGATATACCTAATTTTATATAATGAATTAAATTTTATTTTACAAATAAACTTTATTCACATATCATGAAACAAATATTCTTTTTCAAGAAATAATAATAATAATATAATTTTTTCATAAAACAATTATACGGTGTATTATTATTAAGGTTAATATATGTTCTAAGAAAAAGAAACAAAATCAATACAAATTATCTATTTATATATTTTTTTCTTTCTTTTTTTTATTGAAATATATAAAAATTATATATTCTCACTTATTTATTCAGTTTAATAAATTTTAAACGTTTGTTTGTTTAAAAATAAGTTACAAGGTGATTCTAAAACCGATTTGAACGTAGGGCATAGAGCTTTGTGATACGACAAGTAAGAGTAACTTAGCGATTATACAACGTTTCCAGAATAAGTTTGCGAGATCCATTTCAGAAGCACCGTCGTTCGCTAGGAACAAAGGAATTACCTTATGATCGCGAAGAGATCAAACGGTTCAGTTAAAACTTTAGGCAGCGGTTTAGGCATATTCTAGCATTTAATCTTCTAGACAATAGCGAAATATCCGGCGATTGAAACTCCTATATGTGCTGAACTTGGAGGAATCATTTTTTTTTCTGTTTACCTCCGAAACCACGTCAGATATTACTTCAGAGAATGAATGAGGATAATATAATGGATGTAAATAAAGGGTAGTCTTGTACAGTCTCAGGTATCTACGATCTAGTGTTCAAATCCGCATAAAAGACTGTACTAGAATTTGAACTTAGACCTCTTGTCTTCGAAATCAGCTGATTAGCCATGACGAGTTCACCACTAGACCAACCCGGTGGGTGGTGGTGAATCTGGGTGACTTAAGCTCGTTGTCAAATCCAAGTAAAGATAAAAATTTTTATACGGATTTGAATACTAGATCATGGATACCGGTGTTCTTTGGTGGTTGGGTTTCAATTAACCACACTTCTCAGGAGTGGTCGATCGAGTTGTACTACAAGACTACACTTCATTCACATTCATACACATCATCATCATTCATTATCTGAAGTAATACCTTACGGTAGTTCCGGAGGCTAAACAGATAAAGAGAAACTTAAGCTCTTTCGATATCGCATATGTTATGAGCATCTTTCTGTATCTTAATTAGAAAACAAGCGTTGTTCTCTTCATCTCCATCAGCTTGTTATGTTTTTGTTTGTTTGTCTTTACCTTTTGTTTAATTATGTTATAATTAAACAAATTATATGTTATAACTAATTATGTTTGTTTTTCATTAGACCTTTATGAAATCTTGTACTATATCATACTCTTGTATGATCTTATTCAGTGCAAGTGTTTATATATATATATATTTGTATATGAACCTTATATATGAGTATTTTTGTAGGCACTTTATTTACATGTGTTTGTTACTGAAGATGTGTTCGCTAGAAACCCCTAATCGTGCGCTTTTTTAATTCGATTTACTTGTGGTTCCTTACTCGGAATCGATTATAAATAAATAAATTGTGATAAAAAAAAGAAGTTTAAAAATAGATCATATTAATTTGTTATACAAATTAAAATTTAATTATGAAAAAATTGCTATTTTTAAAATAGCGATTAAAAATAATTTTGTTGTCAGGCTCCAAAGCGGGTTTAGCGGGATATCAATATGTTTTATTATTTAACAACGTTAGTAAAATTCTACTGCTATCTTACATGGAAACTTTTAAATATTTATTGAAAAAAATAACGAAATTTCTATTCAGTAAAATAATGATTGTTATATTTAACAGGTAGTTTTAAATTAATTTCACAAAAAATATTTTGGTATAGTTAGTAAGTTTAGGATCCGTAGTAAGCTTGTAATATATATAGATAGAATTGAAATATCTTCAATTACTTAAAGGTGTTATAACTGTTAGTTATATTAATAATATAACAATTCCAAGGTTGTAAGTCTTAGTAGATAAAGATATAACTGACAATGGACAAGTTCAACCTCTGGAGTTGGTGTGTTATCCCTTCAACCATAATTACTACTCCATAACGATGTGGTTTAACCAAAGATACTTGTAGCATCAGTGGTTAGGATATTCCCTGTACTTATTCCTTATCTAAATTTTCTCCATGCAGCTGACCTTTTGAACTATCTACGAAACTGACTGAGAGTTAACGGTTCAACAGTTAGGAGATTTATGTTCCTTTATACTGATATAAAGGATCATATATCCTAACGAAATACTCTGAAGTATTTCGTTATTTTAGAGTAATTTAAATATAATAATTCAAATTCTATATTGTGATTATTATATTTTCATCTAATCATTACATGATTAAACATTTCTTTGAAAACGAAATTCATCTAAAAGACAGCTTTTGCTGTTTAAATCGTAATAAACCAAAAAATTTTATTTCACTATTTCTTGTAAAAAATATAACTTCGGATTACGGGCAAAAACAAAGTTATAAAGATTAATAGAAATAATCTATACTTGAATAAAATATCAGTCAAGAAGCCAGTACTTGATTTAATCAACAAGTACATCATTTAACCATATTTT
>JAAAKQ030018127.1:0-17934 GCA_010016005.3 Zanna intricata
GTGTGTGTGTGTGTGTGTGTGTGTGTGTGTGTGTGTGTGTGTGTGTATTAACGATTTGATTTATAAGATAAAATAATTTTTATGAATTGAGAGTCTGAATTGAGTCTCTGAACACGAGACAAATTGAAGAATGTTCCAATTATTACTATAGAAAAATAAATTTAGAACGAGATTTTAAAAAAAGAGGGAATATTTACGCGTACGCGTGACAGATAATTTACTTATATATAAATATGGACACAGTTTTTATATTTTACAAAGAATGGACCGTCAAATACAGAAGTATTAAAAAAAATTCTATTTCATCAAGTAGAAATAATATCTGTAGAGACTACTTATTTGTTATTTGTTGCATACCGAATAAAAGTGTTTTCTATGAGTAGAAAATCTTACTGTTGGATTTTTGGATGCTAAAAACAAAAATAAAAGATAAAGTAGATAATGGAAATTGTTAAAAGGATTAATATTTTGTAGTTATTGAAATTTATTTAAGAGGAAAAGATTAGTAGTTTACAGATTGAGTAATTTTGTATTGGATTTTAAAAGATCAATGGATACATATCAGGTGATAATAAATATATTGTACATATATGTACAGTATATCTTCTTATTTATATGGTTAACATTTTTATAAAAACATTCTTATTTCTAATGTCCTACCAAAAGAGGTTCCTCATTCTTCTCCCTGAGAAGAATACCATCCTGAATTTTATTTTTAATGCATTTTTTATTTTAATGAGATAATTTTTAACTACGGTTAGAGCTCGTTCTAATTTTTTCGTAATGAACTTTATTGTGTGTGTGTGTGTGTGTGTGCGCGCGCGCGTGTGCGTGCGTGTGTGTGTGTGTGTGTGTGTGTGTGTTTAAATTTGATTTTTTTTAATCCAGTTTCAAGCATTTAATGTTCTGTACCACATCGGACGATTCATGTCCAAAATATTCCAATAGATAGATAGATATGATTTTAAACCTGAGTTTCTTAACGCTATAGATAAATTGTGAAGTTTCTATAATAGAATAAAAATCGATATTTTTGATTTTCTTAGAAGTTTTATAATATACTCGTATTTATAACTTTTGTTCATTATTTTCTAATTTTCTATGGTTATTTGCTGAGTAATTAAAATTGCAGTACAGAAAAATTATTTAATATTTGGAAAATTATTAATTGTAAAATATAATTATGTTATAATCATATTAAAAAATTGTAATAGAATTATTATTTTTTTATCGAATTAAATATAATGAGCAATCATTTTGTAAATATTTTTCAGTAATATATGATTTATTTGTTAATTTTTTTTATGTTAATCTTGATGAGCAATTATCATGAATAAAATAATAAGTTTTATTCATAGAATAAAGATGTGAAAATTTATTGAGAAGACAGCACTAGACAGTCAGGAGTAAGATTATTGTGGGTGAATTTTCATTAAAAATTCAAAATGTGTTGGACTGAATGCGGGAACCATGATTTGCATCTATAAATCTACTTGCGGCACCTCTAACAGTTCTCATGGGGTTACCGCCTACCTCACTTCACCATAAACATTCGTTTTCTCCAACCCTCAAGGCTTAAAACTAGAGTGGTTGTTAGAAATAGAGAAAATCATTTTTATTACTTTTATTTCTCACAGTTGATCTACGAGATAAATTATTTCTCGCTGTTTTATATATATATCAGTATGAACTTTACTTTTTTATCTCTGAAAACTTACACTGAATGTAACTAAAAAGTGGATCTAATTACATTAAGAGTAAAAATAAGAAAATATATGAAGTTTTAAATTTATAATTTTTCCCCCTTTATTATTTACTACTATTATTATTACATTTGTAGACAATAACAATTTTTTTTTATAAGTTAAATTTTTTAAAATTACCATCTGTTTTAAAAGTTTCTGTTTTAATATTATGCTTAGTTGACCTTTCTATGTGAAAAAGAGCATATTTAGTATCACTTTAATTAATTATTCAACTGTATCATTCGTATTACATCATCTAGTTCACTGATTCTCAACCTTTTTAGTTCCACGACCCTCTGCCTCCCAAAAAAAATTAATATTTCACGATCCCCCAACCACAACCCAATGAAACCTAACCAAAACTATTTAGTTGCGTTGATAGCGACAGGTATGAACAAGCATTTATGAAATATAAACTTAAGCAATTTTTCAGATTCCAACTTGATGTGTACAAGCTCCTTGAAATTAATCAGACTTGAAAATACTAACCTCCTTTAAAATAATATGATTTGCTTCCGTAATATTCGCTGTGACAGTTTCAAGTTCGAAAATGTAAATAATACGTTTGATCAAGTAGTTCTTTTAATAGTATAATGTAGCTTATGAGATTGCAGAACATCAGATTAATTTCGAATGCGAAGCGATAGAAATGGTGGATCTGGTACCTTTATTAAGTTTTTAAAATAGTAATTTCATTTAAAATAGTAATAATTGAGTTTTTGGTTTGTTTTTTTTATCAAATGGTGAACTGTGAGTTTTCTTTTGATTCTTATACAAAATGGATAATTTTTTTTAAAACAAAGTTATTTGCATCCAATGAATCAATTGGTAAAAAGACAAGATTGTTCAATGAGAGTTATTTAAGTTATAGCCTACCGGGCTGGTCTAGTGATTAACTTGTCATCCCAAATCAGCAGATTTCGAAATCGAGAGTTCTAAGATTGAAATCCTAGTAAAGGCAGTTACTTTTATACGAATTTGAATGCTAGATCTTGGATACCGGTGTTCTTTGGTAGTTGGGTTTCAATTAACTACACATTTCAGGAATGGTCGACTTGAGACTGTACAAGACTACTCTTATACTCATACATATCATATTTAACATACATACATAATATTTTATTCTACAATTCAATTCATTGTTCATCTAATTATTATATGTGAATATTTGCTTATTTATTTGATGATCCGGCACCTCTATGGTGCGATGAATTAGCCTATTAATAAACGTACGGCAAGATTCTTAAACTATTAGTAGAATTTGAGGTACATTTTTAATTAACTATAAATTAATATAATTAAAGTAATAATTAACGTATAACTTAACTTGTATTATTATTTTTGATATATCTGTATTAACTTAATTATTTTTAAATATCACAGCTATTCCTCAACATTTTAGTATTTGCTACGAGGAGATATATTTGAACTAATGGCTTAATTTACAACACAATACTAATTAAAACAAAGTATCTTATTTTTTAACACAAACATTTTAAAAAAATCTACGGGTTTATTTATTGCAAATCATTCACAATTTTAAAACAATTTTTTTTTACTGTTCATATTTTTTTTTAAATCCATGTGAATGCATGACGCTCATTTTTTTTTTATCTCTCTCTTGTGTATCTGTCTTCACACAGGTATCAGCTAGATTTCCTCCATTTCACTCGGTCCTGAGCTTACTCTTTCAATTGTTTGTATGCTCTCTCTCCACCCGGAGATCCGATTGTAGGCATATTACTCCGGAATATTTCTTCTCAGGACTCTCCATATTAAGAATCAGTCCAGTCGGACTAGGGATACCTCAAGGGGTCTTTAATGCGGTGGTTTCCTGTTGCCTTCCGCATCCTATGCGGTTGACCATTGTAGGTTCGTCCGCCTTTAGAGGTGGTTTCCCAACTCTAGGACAATAGGGAGCCCTAGCTCTCTACCCGCTCATCCACCCTCCAAGGAGGCTGTTAGCACTTGATAGAGGGGAGACCATTTATACCGGTTGTCACTCGGTCGCCATTTCCTTGTTAGTAATAACAGGCGATACCACATGAAGGTAAGGTTTACATTTTTTATCGTACTAAAAAAAAAGTCGATCCAAATTTTCCACTCAGAATTTCTCGGAGCAGTCACTCATTTTTCTGTATTACACCTGTAATCATTCGATATGTTTCAATTAAAAAATCCTTCGTTATGTAAAAGTTAAACTCAAAATTTCATTTAAAAAAAAATTAAACTAGTCAAGATATTTGGTTAAAAAAAAAAAATCACCGAATTTTTTATGGAGATTGAAGAGAAGACGGAATATTGTAAATTTAATTAATTAATTTGTTTTCTAATACCTTTTTTACATTTAAGTATGATTTTTTCCTTTTATTTATTTTTCATAATAAAATTAATTTTTCATAAAATAATTTAATTGAATTTTTTTTTTATATTTTCTTGCTTATCACGTATATATTTTATATTTGTTGTGTAATTTGGGTTCTCTATAGTACCATAGTAGATTAAAGGTTAAAACAATTCAGCCGCTATACGTAAATTTCTATTCCGTTTTTTTGGTTTAGCCATCGGGTATTATCATGAAGTTCTTATTGAGACATACGAATATATATGGGATGATCATAAATGGATTTCTAATTTTTTCAGAGTAATTTTGAAGAAATAATGGGGTTAGTGATTTAAAGATTCATTCGTTATTGGTTTATCAGAAATCATATTATTTATACTGAAAATAATTCTTTTATTTTTATGATAAGGTTGAATATTTTGTACAGAAATACATTTAATCAGTATTTGACCCAAATTGAACAAAAAAACAGATATATATACTGTTAATTTCAAGGTTAAGGGTAACCTTGAATATAAAATGAACATAAAAAGAATTTTCAGGAAGAGTTTGATTTAATTATTTGAATTTCTAATATCAACTACTGTGTATTTAATAGTTTTAAATGTCTATTCCATGTTGTTTTTTGGTAGAAGTATATCCTATATTGTGGATAGAATATTTAATGCGTCAGGTGATTATTATATGAAAAGAACACGGACAGATTTATATGTTTCTTATGTTTAGATGAACGACGATTTATTTTGTTTTCAAACCATTTTACCTCTCTCTTTTCATCTGTTTAGCCTCCGGAACTACCGTTAAGGTATTACTTCAGAGGATGAATGAGGATGATGTGTTTGAATGTGAATGAAGTGTAGTCTTGTACAATCTCAGGTCGACCACTCCTGAGAAGTGTGGTTAAACCATTTTACCTGGAGTGTTTTAATGACACATTTTTTTCTAGATACGTCTTTTTGGAGTTCTATAAGATACCTAATGTTTTACATTGTAGTATGTATTAGTGGGAGAATATTTTATTTTTCTTCTAATTCTGTGAACTAGTCCAACAAAAGGAGAACTAACTTTTAGTCTTTAGAAATAATACACATCGTTTATAATATTACATCTTTAATTACTGATTAGAAGATGCTTAAAGATTGTAGTAAAATAGTAATTATTTTATTTCTTGAAATCAACCTAAATTTTTGGAGTTTCTTTTAGCTCAATTTAATTGCAATTCATGAAGTTATTTATTTATCTAAAAGTATTATTACTTAACTGTCCTTTTAGTTGTATTACATAATATTCAGGAAAGTTTGTTCTGACAAAATAATCAATTAATGACATTTGGTTATTATAGTTATTACCTTGAAATTAATTTCGTTACATAAATTAATATAATTGTCGTTTATGGCCTATAAACATAACTAATAAGATCATGATGAAATAATTATATAATAAGTATAAATTATTAAATCAAAAGAAAAAAATTATTCTAATTACTTATTGAAATAGATTGAATAACTAGGAAAGGCTAAAAAGAACCTTTTACAAAAATTTTTACTTAAAATCTAAAACTAGATGGCTATTTAAATTGTTAAACAATAATTACTTTCTATTTTTTTTATTTACAATGCGTTTCCCAAAAAATAATAAAACTATAAGTAAATAGTATAAAGCAACACTATATGAAAGAGAGGTGTCCAGTACAATTCTTATTGTACTGGACACCTCTCTTTCATATAGTGTTTTTATTATATATACAGTATTATATATATTAGTGATTATACTATATGATTATATAGTATTAATTTATTATATTATATTTTCATATAGTGTAGTTATTTGTGTCCAAGACAACATAATAAAAATTTAAACAAAGAATAATGCAATTAAAAGTACAGTGAATGAAATATAACTAACAATGTACAAAAATCTGTAACACAGTATACATAAATCAACAAGCAATTAAAGCGAAAAGGATAAATGGTAAATACAGCTACAACACAATTGAAACTGTTAGTAAAACCAAGAAAAAGTAATACTGCACAGCAGTCTCAAGATCCAATCAGTAACCTTTTCAGTTGTCTCACTGTTGTCCAATAGGTTAAGAGCCAAGATGGTTTTCATACGTGTTAAACTTAAGTATATACTTTGAGCATAACCGGTGAATTTATTCACGAATAGATGACATCCTTAGGCAATCATAAATCTCCTTCGCAAACCATGGCGCCTACGATATGTTTTTCAACCCTTTGTTTTGGAAACTTTGGATGGTATCGAAATTGCTACTGTTTGCTGTACCCCACAGTTGTATCTCATAAGCCCAAATTGGCATAAAAAACGTCTTATACAATAATGATCTATTATTTAGCAACACGGAACTCCTTCATAGTAACCAGACAACTGTCTATGCTTCATATTTGATTGCTTTCTCGTTTCTCTCACGTAATTTTTCCATGTTAGGTGGTAGTCTGGATGAATTTCTAGGTTTCCTGCGTTGTTCGAATGAGGGATTTGAACTACTTCTAAGAAGATTAACCTCTTCATTGCAAATGTTACATGATTCGACTTTTCAGTATTAATATATATCTTTTTTTTAAGTAGGGTCTAATTCCAATTGAAGTTTCTTTCGCGCTACTATTAGTTTAACGTAAACTGTGATAATCACCGTGTCGTCAGCAAACAAGACAACAGTGATATTTTTTGTGTTAGGAAAATCACTAGAATAGATTGAATACAAACATTATTGTATTTAATAGTTAATAAAGGTATAGTTTTACCAAAATTTTAATAAATGAATAAATAACAATTAATGTTAATTAACAAGTATGAATCTATGTAAACAAATGTTTTTAACGGTGACTATAGAACAAAAATGAAAAGTATAATTATAAGTTGTCATTTTCGGCAATTTAAATCAAAAATATTAAAAATTTCTAAGCTATTGAAACTTCCAATTCATTCTAACTACGCGCGATAGCTATTACTGTAAATTGATCACCGTCACATGCGGAGGATTCATGTCAGAGAGAAAAGGACGCAGCTTAACATTAGGTTCAGGGAGTACTGATTACTAGACAGGAGATTGGAAGTATCATTATTTTAACAAGAAATTTCTGTATTCAGCGGTCCTGAAACCAATTTAGACCTACGGTATCCAACTGTTGGGTACGATAAGCGATAATAAAATCGAATCCGTATGGAAATTCCAGAACAAAGTGTAAGTAAATATTACAGAAGTGTGTGGTTTGCGAAGAACACTTAAATACACGATTATATGGGATTGTCAACCGTTCAAGAGGAGATACGACGAATTGGCACAAAATACGAAATACATGAACTGGCTCGCGGTTAATCTCCTGAATAACACGCAAGGACGCTAAGTGCCTAAATCGACTGCATATATTAAATTTGTAAGTTCTTCGAGATTTGAGATGAATCAGTTCTTTCTTTTGCTGTTTAGCCTCCGGAATTACCGAAAAGTATTAGTTCAGAGGATGAATGAGGATGATGTGTATATGAATTTAAATGAAGAGTAGTCTTGTAACTCGGTTCGCCCATTCCAAAGAAATGTAGTTAATTGAAACCAACCACAAAATGATATCCATGATCTAGTATTCAAATCCGTGAATCAGCTATTCTAGGGTGTTGTGTATCATAAAAATTCATTTCGCTCAACATTTCGTTTCGCTACTTATTTTTACTGGTTATTTGGTTTGTTTTACTGGTTTTATTATCATTATTTTTTTTTTTTAGCTTTTTTTTGTGATAAGACAATTTTTTTGGTGTTTTCTTTACGTTTTATGTTCTGAACTTCATCACTGTTCTTTGGACTCATCCTTGTGTGTACTTATTTTATGTTTATGTATGCTGAATACGTACGAATAGATATGCATACATATATATTCATATACAGTTTTTTGTAGAATTTCAATGAAAACTTCCTTTTTGCATATCATTTTTGGTATTCAAATTTACTTATAGTTCCAGTAAATTGGACCTGATTGTAAATTAAACATTGTGCCAAAAAGTAATTAATTAAAAGTAGATAAATATTGTTTACAATTTTTCTTCATTTTCTAGTGTTCTAATGCATTTTATTAATGTGTTATTCATTGTTACTTTGTTATTTAAGATGAGTTAAAAATGTAATGTTTTAAACATCAGAACTTAACATGGGTATAAAATAAATTAACTCAAGATAAATTAACGGAAGTATAAAACGGTTAAATGTAATAAAATAAATTTATCTTGCAGCTTATATTTGTTGTGAAATAAATGGATAAAATTACTTTTTTCCTAAAAACATCTGTAGTTGGGAAAACATTTTATATTTTTTAATTTAAATTATATTTTTAAATTAATAATTTAAGATATGTTTTATAAACTGCATTAAATAAACAAAAAAATTTTTAATATGCATATTTTATATGATATGAATATAAATTTTTTCTGGTTGTTTTATTAATTTATCTTACATTAACTTTTATGTTAATTAAAGCTCAAAACCTTTTCATTGCATTTTGTATTTATTTTCAAGATAATTGTTTGTTGGATATGAATTTTCTACTTATTTTTTAACTTTGACCTAATTAATTGATAAAATGTTATAATTTATCTGTTAATATTAAATTTATAATAATATTTTAATTCTGTGAATTGAGATTACGAAATCTACGGAGAAGTGAGATATGTTAACAAAAAAAAAATTAGCTTGCAGTATAAACAAATGTTAGACAACCATGGAATTTACCTGGCAGTTAATGTATTGGACAACGACGATAATATCAGGCGATTGAAACGTTTCCCTAGGCTGGACCTGGGAGATGTAACCAAAAGAGTGATCTGGGGAAGTTAAGACTGGATGCACAGAGTGGCTGATGACTATTACCATTTAGTCTACGAATTACAGTTATTTCTATATTTATGTTATCTACGGTGTTGTTTTCATATATGAGTCTTGATAACTTTATATGGACATTTATAGTCTTTACTTTTATACAGATTTGAATACTAGATCGTGGATTCCGGTGTTCTTTGATAGTTGGGTTTCAATTAACCACATTTCTCAGGAGTGGTCGATCTGAGATTATACAAGACTACACTTCATTCACATTCATACATATAATCCTCATTCATCCTCTGATATAATACCTTACGGTAGCTCCGGAGGCTAAACAGATAAAGAGAAGAGCCTTGATAACTTTTTATTTTTATTTTCTCTTACTGTGACTTATTTTTAGTGCTATGTTAAACATTGAACTTTACTTGGACTATCTGTACAAGAGTTTTTCTTATCTATGAGATGTTAAACGTTTGTAAGTTTTAATGAGGGGTTTCGTCGGGGACCTTTCTTCACGTGATTGTCATGACTCAAATCTACTTTTAGCCCCTATGGTACCTATTGCTATGATAGTTATTATACTAATAGTGATTTTAATAGTTAGACAAAAAAAAAAAGGAAACCTGTAAATAATGATGGCGTAGAAAGGTGTGATGTTTTGCTTTTGTACATTTTTAAATACATTAATAAAAAAATAATGTAATAAGAAATTAATTTGTATAAATAGTTGTTTTTTAAATTGAATACATTTTGTGTGTTGGGGTAGGGGGTTCGTTTAATGAAGTTTAATTCTTACTAACTGGTAACTGTGCTTGCAGAAACACAATTTTCATTTATATAACAGGAAACAATAATAATCAAATAATCAACGTTTCGTTGATTATTTGATTATTATTGTTTCCTGTTATATAAATGTAAATGTAACTATTTTAGAATTCACATTACTAATAGTGAAATGGTATTAAAAAAAAATAAATAAACCTAAAAGGAAACTTTATTAATGAAGGAAAACCAAAGACATTAAGTTTTAAATGAATTTACAAGTATCTCTCTTGGTAATAATGAAAATATAACAGCAAAAGATGGATATATATTCTGTTAAATCTAAAAAATTTTGTGTTAATGAAATTTTTATTTTCACTTTATAAGAATTAATTATAAATCAAATTATTTATTACTATTGATGTTTAAATTTTTAAAATAAAACTAAAAGTAATGCAAGTACCAATTAGAAAATTAACTATTTATTCGACGTTTTTGTTTAGTATGGAATATTGCAAGACAACCGAATGTAAAATTAAGAATATTATGTTTAATTTACTAAATAAAAAATTACCTATGTATTTTTTTTTTAATAAATTTTAATTCGTTCATAGGAAAAGTGGAAAAATGAAACAATATTGTATAAAATATGTTCTATGTTTACAAACTTTGTTGAATATAATACAGCCAAAAGTTTATTGAACGAAAACTTTTTATTATACTTTTAAATAAATTAATTACATTTTTTTTTGGCTCATTTATATTTCTATTCTTTTTTTTAAATATAATTTGTCTTCTTCACCATTATCTATTTAAAAACAGTAATAACAAATAATGAACATAATATTTTTTTTAAATTTCTTGTATTCATTGCTATCAGACATTAATCTTGTTATTCTAGCTTATTACATTATATCACGAAAATAATTTTTATACGAAAAAATATCATACTTTCTATATCTATTTACGCCTGCAATTTATTTTCTGCAACCCTTTTAACACTACTGCAGTTGAAGAGTGTGTTCTGTTGTCGTACAGGCGCAGACCTGTTCTGATAATGGAACATCGATTTTGGCAACTGCAGTCTGCTCTAAAAACATCCCTTCCCACTCGTTACTGTATCACAGTTGTAAATCTTGGGTAGAGAAATTTAAACTAGAACGAAAACGATGGAAATGAGCTTTACTCTTTACACCGCAGTATAAAACGCAGTGTAGGTGGTGTACCTTTTTTGATTTAAAGTTTTTTCATATTTATTTTTTCTTTAAAATGTAATTACCTTATCTTTTGAAGTTGTATTTAATTATATAGTTGGCAATTTATTATTTTGTTTTATTTTCTTTATGTCAGTTCAGTGTACAAGCTTGATATAATTAAATGAGATGGATTTATATATTTTGTAAATAATCTAATTTTTTTACTTGTAACACAACACTAAATAAGTTATTTCATTTTATTTTATCTTGAGGAAAAATTAAAATGAACTCATCAGTTTAAAGATTTTGATCATATTTTAAGGCACTGAGTTTCAAAATTATATAGCGTCATTTATGAAATAAAATCAATTTATAATAAGATAATAAATATTATTCAATAACTATTTAATTACTCGTATTAGTTACGAAGATAAAATATAAAAAAATGTAGTATTTCCTCCTTTAAATCGCTTTTTCCTTGTTTTGGATAGAGATTAAAACGATTTTCTTAAACCTCATGGCCAAATGTTTTTCTTAATGGTAAACTTGTAAACCGTACCAGAAACACACGAGGAATCGTAAATAAATCAGTACATCAACTTATCATATCAGATACTACTTAACTTCTCTGTTCATGTGATGACCAGTTCATGTGGTAACATAATTAAGGTTACTGTCAATACATTAATTTTTTTAAACCTATTACTATTATATACATGTACAAAACGACCACTATTTGGCAGTAGTTATACATTTTTAAATTCCTATGTTTCTTAAGAATTTATGTTTTACTCAGAATTTCACAAAAATGTCTATTCATATCTTTTATCGCGGTACATTTAAATTCATACAATCTAAGAGTTTTTTAATTACAAAGTTTAATATTTTCTAATACTTATTTAGCTTTTTACTTTTCTTTTTTAATTTCTACTACATTGTTTGTGCAGATTTGATCTAATCTTTTCTTGATCTCTAACCGCACAAGTTCTATCTTTCAAAGAAAAAATTAACGTTTCTTTTTCTGTACAAAAGTTATTTTCATAATACCATTTATGTGGTGAACATTATGAAGGACTGAGTTTTACCTTTATTTTAGTGGATGTAGTTTGTTGATTTGTAATACATTAAGCTGAAAAAAGAAAGTTATATTAGACGACTTCAATATTCATTTTTCTTAATTCTCTAGACTGAATATGCATATTTTCCTTGTTTATGGCTGGCTATACCTTTTATTTTAAGATCACGTAAAACCCGTCCTTTTTTCCTATCCAAGATAAAAGATTAATCAGCTGCTTATATGATTAATTTTTTTTTTTTTACATAATTTTGAAGATACGATTTCTATATCTTACAGAATTTACGGCGTTTTATGCTTCCTACGATTTCGTTCTAACATAATTTTAATATTAAATAAATAAAGTAATATTAAAAAATATTATATTATTTAATAATAATATATATATTATTTTATATTAATATTATTTATAAATTTAAATATTAATTTGTAAATTAATAATATTTATTTATTTATGAATATTATTTATATTTTTAATATTAAATGGAGAAGCCCATTTTTGGAAGGTGCAAGATATGGCAATCGTGTATACGGCAGAACTCACTGCCATACAGCAAGCTCTTCGCTATTGCGAACATTTTTGCGAAGAGAGAGTGCTCGTATGTTCCAACTAGCTGAGTGCGCTTATTGCAATTCGAAACAAGAATATTAAGGACGTCCTGATCACTAACATCTTCTCCATTATATATGTTTTAAAGAGACGAGGACAGTGATGTGTTTTTGTATGGACTCCTGGGTGTGCTGGTATTACAGGAAATTAAAGAGCAGGCGAAGCTGCCAGAAGGGCAACAGTCTGTAACAACTTGGATGTTATTTCTGTACAATTGGCTAATATAAAGAATCGTCTAACAAATATAATTAGAACTTATTGGAATGGAGAGGATTAGGTACTAAATTAAATGCCGTTAAATTCTCTCCATACAAATGGAAGAGCGACGCGATACTGACTCGCCGTGAACAAGTAGCAGTGACCAGACTTATAATCGGTCACACGCATATAACGAATTCATATCTGCTAACCGGCGAAGATAAGCCAATTTTAGTATTTGTAACAAACCACTTACAGTCAAGCATCTCATGGAAGAGTATCATATATGAGGACGTTAGAAAGAGGTTCGGCTTAATAAATAAAATTTCCGCTGATTTGGAAAATGGAAATGAAGGAAAAATAGTTGCTTATTTGCACGCCAGTCGACTACTAACTAGCGTATAATTGTACAAAGCTGTAATTACAAATGATGAAATCGAGTTTTATTGATATTGAAACTTATATTAATGATTGATATTATTAATGTACGTATTTCATGTTAAATTTTTTTTTTCTTTTAAATAGCAGGGCCCTTTACACCCTGTAAGTGTTTTTGTTCATTGTTTATGTGTGTAGCTTTTTGTACTGTGTTTAATGTTTTTTTAAAGAAATGTTAGGGCCCTTTACAGACCAACATAAGACGAGTGTTACGGTGACTAATGATTAATTTTAAAAGAATGTGACGAGGGCTAATGACCATAGCCCTATAATCACACACTGACGCTCCACTCTCTCTCTTTCCCTCTCAAGCTTATTCCATTTCTGTTCGGAGGATTTAACAGATATACGTAGGATAATTATATTTGAAATATTAAAAGTGGGTTAAATATCTTGTGCGAAAATTTTAGAGTACAGGTAATGATTTACTGGTGTGTATGTGTATTCGTATATACCGACAATTTTTTTAATTGATGAAACATGAAAACTAATTAAATAAAATGAAAAAAAAATCTAGTTAGAATTAGAATTAGTCGATACCCGTATAATTCCTAATAAAAAAAAAAAAAAATATATATATATAAATATATATTAAATATTAAATTTGAAAAAGAATAAATATTTGCCCTTTTCAGAACTTTTTAACTTCTACTTTTTAGCAATTTATTTTAATAAAAAATTATTGATAAATTACAGGTTTATTTTTACACAACTACCCAATAAGGAATTCAATGTATTTAGAGTATACTTATTTACGTATTTATGTATGTGTGTGTTCTACCGTAGCAGCTGAACTACTGAATTGATTTAGATGTAAGACCCCGCGTCGGAATCCTTACGTTACTGGGATTGTCATAAAACGTTTGAAAAATCTATTAGATGAAGGAGTCGTTTTTGAATAATTCGCATCTGAACGCTTCATTCTGAACGATTTGGAAACCTCCAACCTCATACATCTAAAAATTGTTGTTTTATTAATGTTTTTACACGACAGCCGAAAAAGGACTTTAATGTAATGAAAAAGGAGTGTAATCTATTTAGAGTATATCTATCTTTGTTTGTTGCAGCTCAACGACTGAACCAATTTAGATGTATGAAATCCTTACATCGTTGGAATCTTTATGTTATATGGAGTGCTAGATATGTATGAATGTATGCACAAAAAAACCACACACACATATATATATATATATATATTTATATATATGTTAAAAAAATTTAAAAATACAGAAACAAAAAATTATACTAAAAAAAAATACTATATACGAAATTGTCACCCACACGTTCTTTAATTATCCTATACTAAAAAGCGATGTTTAAGGTAATTTTTTTTATGGCAGTCCTGTTTTTAATTTTTGATATTTATGTTTTAAGTTTTTAATATTCAATATTTACATTGTTAAATAATTTCTTTTTTAAAACTTTATTTTATTGGTAATTCTAATTCTAACTAGAATTTTTTTTTCATTTTATTTAATTCATTTTCATATTTCATCAATTAAAAAAAATGTCGATATATACGAATACACATACACACCAGTAAATTATAAACTATACTCTAAAATTTTCGCACAAAATATTTAACACACTTTTAATATTCCAAATTTATAATTATCCTGTGTATATCTGTTAAAGCCTCCGAACAGAAATGGAATAAGCTTGAAAGGGAAAGAGAGAGAGGGAGTAGAGCGTCAGTGTGTGAAACGTACAACAAACATTATCTATTACCAAAACATTACGCATTATTCCATCTGTCTTTTACAATTTAACTCTGCTTGACAATATTATATATATTTTACCTCGTTTGCTTGAAACCCATTTAAATTTGATCATATGTCTAATTCTCACTATATTATTACAGGTTTATTACTGTTATGAAATAGAAAAATTACATTTAGAAACAAATTATTTTGTAGAAAATCTTAAAAAAAAAATATTGAAAAACCTATATATATATATATATATACAGAGTGTTTCTTAAATGGAGAGCTGGCTTTACTTTTTCGGATTCTATTTGTAAAATTAAACAAAAATATTCTTAGGGTAAAATGGAAATTTTTCCTTCGATCTTCTCCTGCCAGCCACTTTGTTATTTTTATATAAAAAATTTTAAAGGAATTACATTAATATTTGGTATGCGTCTAGCTAATAAAGTTTTAAAACTAAAAAGAATCAGGACTTAACTTTACAAATTACAAAATTGCGGCCTGTTTATTTTCCAGTCCGTTTTATCTCTATAAATATTAATTTTATCAAAATTTATGTTGGCTAAAATATTAATCCTTTTATTTTGAACAAAATTACATTGAAATTTTTAAAATCGGTTTAGAAATAGCCGAGTTATGGCAAAAAATTGATGTAATTTTTTTTCTGTTTTCATGTCCACCGCTTTATGTTCAATTCGATTAAATATTTATTTTTTATTTATTGTTAATTTGAGTATTGAAGTGAAGACCTTTTTTGGCGCGTTGTGGCGGATACTTTTGTAATAGACTTCTGCATGGAGAAAAGAATAGCTGACTCGTAATCAGAAATCGTCACTAGACGCTAAGTATATACATAGGAAAGACATAGAGCGAAAATTTATACATATATGCGTATAATATATATAGATTGAAAGATAGGAGAAAAACCATCGATGATCCGTCAGTGATTCCCAATACACTTTTCTTTTTGTCTCTCTCTCTCTTTATGTGTACTTACGCATATACGTTTACATTAATACAGCAATGAAAGACATTGATTCCACTTCTCTTTCTTTACCCCACTCTTTTTCTCTCTTTCTGTATACCAATACGCATATGCTATACATTAATACAGTATGTACAGTATAAGAGACTGTTGTAGTTTTCCGGAGCAAGTTGCTTTGTAGATATGGTTGAACATACCTATATGTATTGAAGTGTTTGTAAGGTTGTTTATATAAAATTAATTTAGAATTGTTTAAATTCATTGTAAAAATAACATAGCAAAATATTTGTGAAGAAAAAAGAAGAAACTAGTAATTATATTAAAAAGATTAATCAAAAAAATGTATATGCACACACACACACACACACGCGTGCGCGCGCATATATATGTAATAAGTTTATATATAACATTTTCATTCTATTTAAGTGTATCCAAAGTGGTATCGGTATCGCTAATGGCATAGTGATGGGGATAGTGTACTATGACAGGACGACGTAGATGGTAACAACTCAGTTGTCAAGCTAGCAACCATCCCTCCACACTGCATGTCAAATGAGCTTTTAATTATTTTCCAGTATCTGTAGATAACAACTCTTGAACAACACAATTCTGTATGAATTCTTTAAACACCTGCACAATGCCGTGTGGGCACTCCCAGTGATAGCACATTTCCTTGAACTTCATCTTTAATTATTTTCTCTTACCCTTCACATGACACTTTCACAAATGACGATCAAGGTGGACACAGATACCTTAAACTCTCAGTATGTGAGATTAAAATACTATTACAATGGACCTGTGAGCAGTTTCCTCACCTCACTGCGATTGTCAATACCTTGATTAACTCTTATCTTAGATTTAATTTTGCTTTTTTTTTCAGAATTACTAAAAATTTAATATTATTTGTAAAGCGCTTATTTTAAATGTTAAATTCATGTTTGCTGTTTATTGTTTTATATAATTCAAAATAATTTGTCTGTTTAATGATTTGAAAATAATTCGATTTGTTTAATGACAAGTGTTTAACTTGATTTTATATAACAACGTTTTAGTTTTGTTTACTTTTTTGTTAATATACGAGTATTTTGTAGTATTTACGAACAACATGTAAACAAAATTGGTGATTTATTATCTATTTATTACAATTAATTTTTTTAGCAGTAACAAATTATTAAATTTATCTTTGGTTTAAAAATAGATATTTATCTTACACATTATCTATTTTGTTTTTTTAATTTATTAATTAAAATTATTTTAATTTAATTAGGTGCTGTTTTTTTTTAAAAAACTCTTTTACAAAACTGTAGAAAGAAATCTTATAATTAAAAGCAAATACTGGAGTTTCTTTACAGCTTTTATTTTTAATGCAACCTCATCCTGAGAGTGTCTGTAGTGTATTCACTTAAAGCATATAATAATAGCTGCGAAGCATTCTCTTCTTAATTCTGTAGTTATTTTCTAAAATACCGACCTACTTTTCTTTTTTTTACTCTGCTTGTAAAAATAGTATATGTAAATATTAATGATAATTATAAGATATGGGATATACTCGTATTTACCCACACAATTTTGTTAAGTAAAAGTTAATTATTCATGACATTCCCCTTTATTTTTTTAAAGTTTTTTCTCCTACTTTATTTTCTGACCCTGGAATAGATTAAAAAAGTTTTGTATTAAATTTTTCTTTTCAGATAATTTTCATTCGTTATAAATCACTGTTTAACTTTTTTCCAGCTTATCTAACTTTATATATATTTTTTTTTTCAACTTGATACTCGTACCTTCATTCGAGCCACAGACGGTTTAAACGTTTAATTTTTCTCTTGGATTAAAACTAAAGACTAAACTTAGTATTTACTCTTTCCTTCAGAGATCATTGATTAATATCAGAGTTTGAAGTATGCACGGCATCTTAAGTTTATGTAGTTTGCAAAAGTTCTTCTATATCGTAAACACTGTAATGTAAAATCGTACAGGGTGAGTCATATTGAACTTTCCGATTTCAATAAGGTGCGTATTAAAAACAAAGCGACATGCAGTAAAAATT
>JAAAKQ030018160.1:0-10754 GCA_010016005.3 Zanna intricata
GTACCCTTGTAAGATCCAAATATTTCATTAATTAAAATTTTATTTGGCTATAACTTTGGAACCAATGAAAATAAGTATCACTTATGATAAATCGTTGAAAAGCTCTCAATGAGGGCTTACTTACTGTATTTAAGCAAAAGTTGTGAAAAATTTCGGTTTTCAGATTTCAACGGGAATATCCATTTTTGACCATCCCTGAATTCATTTTCGGTATTATTTAAGGGGTTACGTAGAATGTTGTAATTTTGAATTTAGCAATTTTCTAACATCTAATTGTGCACCTTCCCTTTTAATCGGAATTGACTGAACCAAATGTGTCAAAAAAAAAGCCCATAATCCAAAAAAACTGGATTTTGGACTTTTTTTTAACTGTAGTTAAAAGCCCTCATTGAGAGCTTTTCACTGATATAAGTGGTACTTATTTTTATTGGTTCCAAATAAACAAATAATATTTTACTTAATGAAATACATTGATCTTATAAGGGGAAGGCATATCTGTTCGAATTCGACTTCATTTCCTTTTGTTTTAAGTGTTCTTTTTTTTTTACTTTAATATATTGATTTATTAGAATAAATAATAATTCAATAATAAAAAATCAAAAAAAAAACAATCATAAATTATTACGGAAATAAAATTTTACGTACTTCTCATTAACAAAAAAAAAAAAAAAAAATCAACTTTAAAATTTGGAAGGTATTTATCATAGTAATTTGTATGTAAAACAAACCTATCATTCCAGGCTAACCAAGACATGGAACTAATAAACACGTAAACACTCCCCGAACAAATACTAATAAATTGGGAAATTTTCAGCGAAATCAGTGAGTAGTTTTTGAGTTTTTAGGCCATATACAAAACTAAAATTGTCTTTTATTTAAATAAATAAAATATTTTTATTTATTTTATAAATATTTTATTTATTTAAATAAATAGTTTTATACTAATACTATTCTATTTATTTAAAGAAAAAAAATGATAATTTTTGTCGAAAATTTTTTTAACTCAAGAAAACTATTTTTTAATAATTCATAACAAAATTGTTTAAAGGGCCTTCATATTTATGGTACGTAAATTTCTTATTACTGATGTAACAATGATACTAAATAAATAAGATTAGATCTAAGAAGATAACAAAACAAGTTAATAAAAGCTTTCACATACAGGCTAAGTAGAATATTCTCGACAAATGCTTTTTAATTATCTAATTAAACTTTTCTTTAGAATAGAATAATAGTACTACAGAAATTTTAATTTTTTATAAATTCATGATTATATTGCTTTTCCCTATATCTAATGATAACTTAAAAAATGTAATTATTGTTTGAAATGAAAATTAGCTGATTTTAAAATTTAATTGTTATTTTAGAAAATTCTATTAAATTTTTATGTGATTCATTTATTAACAACTAGCCTAATTACAAAAAAAAAAAAAAAAATTCTATGAACCTTACCTTTATGGTTTGTTAATAATTGAAGGTAATATTTGTTAATTTTTTTTTTTTTAAGTAATACATATTATAAAATACATAATTGTTCAGTTTTATAAGGATCTTCTTATAATAAAATCACGAATAAAAATTAGTACATTATATCACAATTAATAAAAAGAGATATTACACGATTCATATTTTTCTTAAAAGAACAAAAAATTCATTCTCGTAAGTGAAAAGAAGAACTGCATATGAAGCATGAGATAACATGTTAAGTTACATAATATAGAATAAAAGTGGACAACGGTTAACATCATGTTATGTATGTATAATTATTATGAAGTGTTAAGCCGTTTAACCTACTTATTTCTATTTGAATGAATCCAAAAGCTACATTTAAGAGAAATGTATTATAACAAAGATAAAAGGATACTAATTATACAAATAGATGGCCTTTCATAGTTGACAAATCGTAAGTAGTTTTTACAATACAAAAAAAAAAAAAAGAAAAAAATAAGAAAATAGAAATATTGTACACTATATATGTAACAAAAGTTTAAAATTCTAAGCAAATTTGTTCATAAATATAGCCTACCACTTTCCCTACTTGATTACAATATATAAACGGTTCTGACCGCACTGTTTGTACAACATTGCACTCCAAACCAGACAAATGGAACAATCATTAAAACTGGTAAGTTATAGATATATATGTATCCATACTAATATTAAATAACTTATAATTAATTTGGGTTTTTTAATTTTTAATAAAGAAAATATATTTAACTCAATCTGTTATTAAAAAAAAAGTAAATTCCCTTTATGAACAATTATGATAACTAATTATGTTCAAGCGCTTTCGGGAATAATATTTCATCTTCTGGAACATTTAATTATCTAAATATTCACTTCATATATTAATAATAAATTAACATTTAAATAATAAAACAATGATCGTCATAGTAATAAAAATTAAGTCAATATTTATAAATCTTGTCAATAGAAGTCAATTATTGACTATACTATTGACAAGATGTATGACTTAATTTTTATTACTATGAATCATTGTTGTATTATTTAAATTATAATTCTCAATTTTTAATACATAAAGTGAATATTTATAAAATTTATTCGATTATTAAATGTTTCTGAAGATGGAAAATAATATTTCCGAAAGCGCTACAATATCACTCACAATTGTTGGTAAGCGGAAATTATAATTATATTTTTATATATTATACACATCAACTGTCCATGCTAAGTAAAATTGATATAATTTTTTTTAAAGAAATTTTTTAGCAGCCAAAAAAAAAAAATATTTTTCCTTTAATCTGGAAAGTTGTGGGTTCGAATAATGTGTTTAATATTTCGCATATGTTAAACAAAATTTCCGTAAAATATTTTTATGACGTCTATGGTCAATTAAATTATCTAAAAATTAATATTATTTTATAGTTTCATATATTTAAAATATAATAGTGTGAACCAGAGATTCCCAATCTTTTTCGATTTGCGGTTCCCTAAATAATCAGATTTTTTTTCCGCGGCACCCTTAATACATCAGATTTTTTTCTAAACTTTTTACTTTATTGAAAAATTGAAAAACTTTTCTTTTTAAAAGCGATTACCCATTTAACAGCAAAAAATTAAAAAAAAAAGATACTTACTATTTTCCTTGGGATAATATAAAATATCTAATTTCAACTATTTCGGTAATATCCATATTGAGACTGGACAACCACCATGTGATTAGGTTAGTTGAAAAATAGATTTAACAAGAATTTTAAATTCAAAAACAATTTACTGAACATCCATTGATGATTAACATTATTAAAATTATTAATAGGATGTTAGAGAAAATTGTCGAATTGTTTAATTGAATATTTCGCGGCGCTCTTACGACGGCACTGCGGCGCCACTGGGAGCCGCGGCGCACACTTTGGGAATCACTGGTATGAACTGTTATTTTACCATTTGGTTTTTATCTATAAAAATTAAATATTTAAAAATTATGGATTTGAATAAACAATGCGGTATGTTTTCTGTAATATTCTAATAAATAATAATATAAATTTTAAATATTTATATATATTAATTTTACAATTAGAAATCTTTTTATTTGTATTTAATTTTCCCCCTTATTTCACAAAATAAAATTATACTATTCTAATTGAAAACTAATCCTTTATCAAGGAAAATATTTGAAGACTAGTAACTTTTCAATTAGCACTAACGTTAGCTCTTTTCATTAAGCTTTCCCTACTCAAAACTTTAAGTGTAGTTTACATAGTTAATTATTTATTTTTTTTGTTTGTGTTTGGCGAGTGATTAATCGATATTGATTCTACTTACACTAGTTTCCAAGTACCAACAGTACTCTTAACAAATAATACTTTAAAAGTACATTAATTTTTTTTATAAGATTTA
The DNA here is from genome assembly GCA_010016005.3 of Zanna intricata. Lineage (NCBI taxonomy): Eukaryota > Metazoa > Arthropoda > Insecta > Hemiptera > Fulgoridae > Zanna > Zanna intricata. Next base: position 3,859 of record JAAAKQ030018160.1, read on the forward strand.
TGTAGCAATTTGGACGGTGTAAAATTAGGAAAGGGTATTCTTATTTGTATAGCAGCTAAATTCGTTGTAGATATGCTCGAATCTAGAGACTTAACGTCTATTGTTTCATGAGGTTGATAAAATCGTAATTAAATTTTTATATATATTACGTCCTATATATACTTACGGTTTCCTTCAATTACGTTTTACGGTTCCAATTAGTTCATATAGATAAAAAGAAAATACATAAGTGCATAAGCATGTACTAATATGTGTCGCATCGTTTTTTGATTTTATATCTCAGATTGACCGAGCCGATTTTTTTTTTTAAATTTGACACAATTATTTCCATATGTGACTCTGATATTATTTTTTTTTCTAAATTCGTGAAGAGGGTGAGGAGATATCGTAAAAAACCAATTTCGATTTTTTTCAGAGGTTTTTAGAGAAAATTTTATTAAAGAAAGCTTTTTACCTACAATTTACTTTTGATAATAAAAAAAAAAAAAAATATGTGGATATCACATGACTTCCTTGTACGCCTTTATAATTGTATAAATAAATTTAAAAAAATAAAAAGTACATAAATTATTTATTAATAACTTCTGGTATTTGATATTTTTTAACTTTTTTTTATTGTTATTATTGAATTATTATTTAATGTAATTTTTTCTTTTTTTTAAATCAGCAGTTAATAATTATTAATAAATTAATATATTAAAATTTAAAAAAAAAATTAAAAAAGGAAGATGAAGTCTGATTTGAACCGCCATGTAGGACCCAAATATTTGACCAATGAAATAAGTACCACTTAAAATATACTGTTTAAACACTATCAGTAAGGGCTTATTAGAACCAATTAAATAAGTACCACTTAAAATATACTGTTTAAAAACTATCATTAAGGGCTTATTACTGAGAGTAGTAAGGCCTTAATGTGTATGTGTGCCCAGTTAAGAAAAAGTCCAAAATCCAAATTTTTGGAAATTTTTGCTTTTTTGGACACATTTGGTTCAGTCGATTGCAATCAAAAGGGGTGCACAAACTAGTTGTTACAACAGTCCTAAATCCAAAATGTCAATATCATACGGCTAATAGTTTTTGAGTAATGCGAGATACGTAAATACAGACGTCATGCTGAAACTAGTCAAAATGGATTCCAGGATGACAAAACTGATATTTCCGTTGAAATCTGAAAACTAAAATTTTTCGCGGTCGCAATACATCCTTTACTTCGTACAAGGAAACAAAAAATCAATCACTACCTCTTAAAATTGATATAATTATTTTTGTTCTTTTGCTCTTTCTCCCTTCGGTTAAAATATAAAAAAAAAAGGTTTTAAATTTTTCTTCATATGTAGCTATGAATTATATTTAGATAGCGCTATCAAGAAGTGTCCACGATGTTAGTAAATTTTTTTTTTATAACCTCCGGAACCACCTTAAGGAATATCTTCAGAGGATGAGATGAAGAAATTGTAGCGTGTGTGAAAAATGCCATGCCTGACCGGGACCCGGCACCTCCGGAATGAAAGACTGAGACGCTGCCACTCAGCGACAGAGGCCGGCTAGTAAATTATAGTTCCCGGATCTAAAATGTAGAAAAGATTTTTTAAAATATTTTTTATTATTTTAGCCTTTATGAAGAAAGCTAATTAAAGAAAAATTTATTTAAGGAAAAAGATTTGTTAAGCTTAACCTATATATGATAATTTTAGAAAACATTTTTTAAAATTGATTCCTCAACTCTAAATCTAATAAAAAATAAATATTGTTTTTTTTGTTTCTTGTTTCTTGCTTTTGCGTTAACTCTTTCAATTTATATTATTAATAGATGGAAAAATCATACAGTACCTAGACAACTTTTTTAAAATAATTACATTACAGAACTAAAAAGTGTAACAACTTTTAAACAACAGTAACATAACATTTCATCAACAACTAGTCAACAAATATTTTTCACAGACAGAACTTTTTTTTTGTAGAAAAAAAGAATTTTTTTTTGTAGATAACAATATTTAGTTATTTGAAAACTATGTGATATCTATTTATAATCAGAATGAGTACAAATAATTAATTAAAGATAAAAACATCTAAAAATAAAAAATCAGTATTTTTATGCACATAATTTCTGGATACCTTTGGTATCACATACCCTGGTAACCAGTTATCAAAAAGGTTAAAAGGACTCTGATAACTTTCGGTATTTTTCGTTTCTTACGACATATTTTATAACTAGGATTAGCAACTTGTGTTTTATCTTTTTTCATACTATTTTATGACATAAAATTAGATATAAATAATAATTCTCAAAAATTTTAAATTAAAATATTACATTACGTTATTTAAAATTTTTATTTGTGTAAATATTTCCCAATAATGTATCCTATACATCATGACCGGCTTTAATAAAATTTAATATATAAGAATTTCTTTTCTCAGGGATGCTGTTATTTAATGCCAATTAATCAAAATAACTGACGAAGTTTTATTCCAAGTATTTCATTTACTAAACAGAGAAAGAACATTTGTAAAGATATAGTTTTAATATGTTATCTATTAATGAAAAAAAAAAAAAAAAATCCTTTCTAATAAAGTTTAATCATACTTGAAATTTCCAATAAAAATTCTGTTAAATTATTTATAAATAATTAATAAAATAAATAATAAATAAATATTTTTAAATTCTTAATTCAATGTTACTTTGATTTTTTATTTTTACTGAAATGATATCCTTTATAAAGTATAGGTAACCAAATTTCTTGCGTCTCCTGTTCGCTACAATAAGACCATCTCATTAAAACCCAACAGGGATTTCTCTTAGTATAAATACTGTTTACTGTAAATGATACTAAACCAGTTTTTAAAATAAATTTGTTAACGTGGAGTATGTATCTTTTTTTTTTTTTTGTTTTACCTCCGGAACCACAATTAAGTATATCTTCAGAGGGATGAGATAAATGAATTATAGCGTGTGTGAAAAATGCCATGCCTGACCGGGATTCAAACCCGGGACCTTCGGATGAAAGGCCGAGACGCTAAAACTCGGCATGGAGGCCGGTGGAGTATGTATCTAGATGCTCAGATCTAGAACCAATTCTACATAATCGTATCCTACAACCAAGAACCAAGAACCTACATAAAAATTTCTGTTTTATTAATAAAATCTTTGCGTTGATCCATGATTAATGTTTTCTTTTTCTTTAATTATTATTATAAGTTTTGTAATTTTTTTCAAATAAACTAACAAATTTTCATTTATTTATTTAAATTATAATTTAAAAAAAATATTATATAGTTGTGTAATTTCTCAATTCCCCTTTAATAGAATTTCATATCAATACAAATAGAATAACATGTTGTGAGTGATTCATAATCAATAATCCAATAACAATTGAAAATAAATAGATGAAATTTCTATAAACTTCTTTTTACGTTGTAATTGCAAGCTAAGAAAGGATTTCTGAAAACCTCAGAGTTTAGAGATTTAAAATGGGGGTAACAATCTAATTTACTATTTTTTTTCTAATTTTTCGGGAACAAAAGAAGTGCATGTAATCTTCATGTGAATATCTACTCTCGATTTTTTTTTTTAATTTCTTCCTTCAGAGGAATGAAGAAAGATAAAATATGTACAAAGATTGCAAATATTCCTTATTTACTGTATCTCTGTACGAAAAGATATTCTCTTGATTTGGGTTGCAAATACTATTTAGTTAAATTACTAAAAACCATTTTCTGTTTTGTTTTTTTTATTTTAAGTTCTGATTTTTTAAGGAGTGGGACGGTGTACGGCGCAGCGGCTCAACCAGAACCACTGCCACTGTTATTGTATGTGTGACGTGACTGGTTGTACTTGTCTCCGATTACTAGACTAAAAAACCTAAAATATTAAGAAACTAAGTACAGTCACCTCCTTGTGGTGTTTGTCAGGTAACGATAGGTACCGGGAAAAATACATTTTTACAGTACGAAAAACAGATAACTAGCTATAACAAATATTTTAATGGTGATCGATTATCTGAAACCCGAATTCTTCAGATTACTGAAAGTTTCGGATCCGGTACTAATCAAACTGTTGCTTTGAAAAAATTACAATGCACTGATAGTTTTTATAAATTAACAGGCATTAATTTTTATTTATCATTATCACTATCACAAGTATGAGTTCAATAAACATATACTTACAAGTATGAGTTTATGGAGTAGAGCTTCCAGATAAACTGGAAATACAAGTACCCATATAGAGCGGGCATAGCCACGAAGGGGATGTTAGTATAAATATTTATAACAGTATTATGAATTTAAAAAAAAATCTGATTATAACGCCAAAAAAGGCGCTATAAGATAACGCTTAAAAAAAGGTAAGAACCAATTTACGGAGTAAAGATATTTACAGAAATGTTTATTATTGGTTTCAATAATACAAACATTTTTCTATACAGTGAAGTCCGATCTTCACTGAATGGAGGTTTTTGCAACAATTTTTCTCGTTTATATTAATGTCATTTATCTTATATACACTTCACAATTAAAAAAAAAAAAATTATTCAATGTGATGAATCCAAAATGGGGAACTAAAATTTTAATCATACTAATGAAGATATTTTGTAAATAAATAAAACTATATTTGTTTTGACTTTCTTGTTTCCTTCACTTTTGAAATATGAAGCCATCTTCATATTTTAATATCATTCTGTATATAAAATAAAATGACACTCTAGTTAAAATATACGAACAAGGAATTTTACACCTGTTTTTTTTTTTTTTTTTTGGTTGTCCTTTTTTCAACTTTCGTTCTCAAAACATTGAGATATCCAGACGAGTCATTATTTACTGATCAGAATACTCACCTCTGTTAAAAATAATAGATAAATAAAGTGACTGGATATATAAATTAGAATTTAATTTATAAAATTAGGTTCATATTAATTAGGTTTATATTAGCATGATGTGACATACCTCTTCATAATTTTTAAGTGCCATTACGCTGACCTCTTAGCATTTTTGCTGTTTATATGGAACGTCCTGTGTTGAAATCCTAATCAGGGATAAATAACAAATATTATTATTAATATTAAAATTTCTTAACACACACACACACACACACATATATATTTATGTTACACAGAATAATAAATAAAAATATACTATTACACAACAAAATAAACATATAAAATTTTATTTTAGAATTACAAATATCTGAATACTCTGAACCACATTTATTACACTTCATATATTACGATTTTGATTAATTATATGTAGATGTAATTAAAAGTATATACACATAATACATTAGGGTGTTATTAATGAATTTAAACTCAAAGAAATATTTTCCGAATACGAGCTCAATATTCCTTAGGGTTTATCTCATTTAAAAATAATAATAAAAATGAATTTTTTTTTTATCCTCCGAAACCACCGTTAAGGTATATCTTCAGAGGATAGAGATAAATGAATTGTAGCGTGTGTGAAAATTGCCATGCTTAACCGGGACTCGAACCGGGAGTCTCCGGATGAAAGGTCGAGACGCTACCACTCGCGCCACGGAGGCCAGCAAAATGAACTAATTGGTAGAATTGGAAATAACGTGTCATATGGTTACGTCATGTTTTAAAATAAAGTAATATTTTTAAAGAAATACTTAAATTTAAGAATTTTAATAAATAACATCACAAAAACTATCTCGGAACCGGACTAAAAAATTATCATATGAATGTATACCTAATTCTAATACAACGTATGTACGTAAATTTCTCACAAAGAAATGAATGACTATAAATATTTTTTAATCATGAGAACGATAAAGCAAGTTAGTAAATATTCTTTTTTCTTAAATTTAGATTTACAATTTAAAACTTTTATGTCGGTTTTTACAAATCAAATTTGTCTACATTTAATAAAGTAATCTTGTAGAAATACGTTCTCAGCTTCACCCCCTTATAAAATTACGATTCTGAATGATGTTCCTATCTCAATAAAATTCAAATATTCCAGTCTAGATTATAGCAAAAGAATCATAAATGTATTATTATATATAAAAAATATTTTTTTCATTTTACTTCTATTTTTTATACTAATAAAATTCATTACACTTTACATGTACTTCTAATAAAATATTATCATTTAAAATACTAATTATAGATTTTGTAGTATATTTAATAATTATTTATTTATTTACAAGATAAATCGTTTAAAACATTTATATTCAAATCATTAATAAAAATATTCAAATATTCCTTGTTTGGAAAAAATCTATTCTTTAAAAATTGTCTGCTACAGTAATAATACTTCTCTCCCTCGATGAAATAGATTGGATAAACTAAATAAAAGGCCAAAAGTTTCTAATATTGCGTCTTCGAATACACAGCTGTATTTCATTTGGCGACGGATTACATCCGTATAATACTTTTTTGAAACAATAATAAATCAATGTATTATCTTTGGCAAGCAAGAGATGCTAAATTAAAACTGACTTTAGATGTTGTTTTCAAAGATGTTAAAGATAAAATTTGTGAAGAAAGCCAAGACAAAAAGTTGTTCTGAATAGATTCAATGTCTTTGCAAAACACACTGTAATGTCTCAGATAATTATTCCAGGTGAAGGAATAATAATAAAAAACCTATTTCTTAAAATATAGTTACTTCCAAATTCCATTTTAATTAGGTAGAAATTAATTCATCTCTACAAATTATAATACTTAAAAATACCCATAATAAAATGTATTAAAGAGTTAAAAAGAAAAATATTCATCAAAAATAATTTTCTTTGAATTAAAATTATGTTAATTATGAAAGATGAAAATATTTTCTTGTAAAATTTAATATTTTAAAGTTACTATATAATATGAAAATTAATTTCTTTATTGTAAAAATTCATACTCCTATAAAAATAATAATTAATAAAAAAAAAAAAA
>JAAAKQ030018182.1:0-17932 GCA_010016005.3 Zanna intricata
ATCCACTGGAACACACATAAAAAATTTCATCAAAATCGGTCCAGCCGTTTAGGAGGAGTTCAGTCACATACACACGGACAGAAGAATTATTTATATATATATATAATTCTTATATAATATCTATATAATATCTTATATATATATATATCTATATATACATATAAATATTTAAGTTAATAAAATTTTATAGTTTGTGTAAAATGTTAAGTCTGATCGGTGGACTGAACCCAAGACGTCCCCTATTTAAAACAAAAATCAGTTTTTTTTTTTGTTAAGACACCGTAAATTCGGCTATTATTTATAATATATTGGAGATGGGTTCATAATTAATATAAGAATAAGTCATATATGTATATATATACATATAAAATAAAAATAAAAATAATAAATAAACCCGCCGGGTAGTCTAGTAGTTAAACTGGTCATCAAAAAAACAGCAGATTTTGTAAGTCTAGAGTTCTAAGGTTTGAATCCTTGTAAAGATAATTGATTTAATATGGATTTCAATGCTATACTGTGAATACCGGAAATTTTTAGTGGTTGGATTTCAATTAACCACACGTCTTAGAAATGTTTAACATGAAACTGTTTCAGACTATATGTTACATGTTTACTAGTATATCTACACTTAGGTTGTATATATTTGCACTACGTTAGATCTGGAAAGTCGTTGACAGTAATAGCATTTGTTTTTACACACACGACACGCCTAGAACCGGCAGTAGCTGAAAAACTGGTTAAGAGAAGAAGATAAACATGTGTATATATATATATATATATATATACATCTTATATATAATGACTCAGGTGGTTGTAAATAGGGGCAAGTAAAAAATTTTAATTAAAATAATTGTGACTATTTGAAGGACAAAATTTCTAGATAAAAATCATTAAGATACGACAACACTAAAGAAAATAGATGTAATATAAAATTCTTATGTACTGGTTTAAAAAACTAAATCATTTTATTATAATAACATTAGTTAAAATTTTTTTTTGAGTACTGAAGATCACTTTTGAAACTAGTGTTCAAAACATTAAACAACCATAATTTTGATTTCTTTGTTCATACCCCGGATTTTGTAAGGTCAAAATTTTTTTTTTCAGTTCCATTCAAAATAGTATCACAATTCTACCCTTTTTATTAAAAATTTTTGAGTTTATCTATCTCCATGAAATGCAATTGACTGATCCAAAAGTGTCCAAGAAAAGCCCAAAATAAAAATAAAAAATTTTAGAATTTTTTCTTAACTACATTAATAAGCTCTCATTGAGAGCCATTCAACGATATATGTAGTACTTATTTTCATTGGTTCGAGAGTTATAAAATTTTAATTAATTAAATATTTGAATCTTACAAGGAGATGGCACATCAGTTCGAATTAGACTTAATGTGTTTTTTTTTAATTTAAATATATTGATTTATTAATAGTTAATTATTAACCTCTGATTAAAAAAAAAATTATGATAAATAATAATTTAATAATAACAATGAAAGAAAAAATAATAAATAAATAAAACACTATCAGAAGTTAAGAAAATAAAATTTGATGGCTTTTAATTTAATTTAAAAAGAAAATATGTATATGTAATTTTTTGATAGGCGTACAAGGAAGTTATGCGATGTCAATCTCAGATTTTTAAATATTCTTTTAAATTAGGGATACATTTTCAACGAACGAACAGTTTATAATTCAACATATATATGTGTGTATGAACACATTTTGTCTCGGATTTTGATTTTTAGTTTCCAATTAAGCATCGTTAAAGGATTAAAAAAAAAATCAAAAAATTTCCGCTAACGGCCGTCGTGCGAGTTCACCTCATGTTTCGGCCAAAATTAAAATTTTTTAATAATCATTACGCAGTAAACGTCTAAGCTATAGCCTCCGGAACTATCGAGAGGTATTACTTCAGAGGATGAATGAAGATGATGTGTATGAATGTGAATGAAGTGTAGTCTTGTACAGTCTCAAGGTCGACAACTCATTAGAAGTATGGTTAATTGAAACCCAACCACCAAAGAACACCGGTATCCACGATCTAGTATTCAAATCCGTATAAAATTTTTTATCTTTACTAGGATTTGAACGTTAGAACTCTCGATTTCGAAATCAGCTGATTTGCGATGTCGCGTTAATCACTAGACCAACCCGGTTTTTTTTTTTTTTTTAAACCTCTGGAACCACAGTTAAGTATTATATCAGAGGATGGAGATGAATGAATTGTAGCGTGTGTGAAAAATGCCATGCCTTACCGGGATTCGGACCCGGGACATCCGGAATGAAAGGCCGAGACGCTACCACTTGCGCCACGGAGGCCGGCCGTTGGGTGTCTAAGCTATAAATTTGATTGAAACTCGCTAATGTAAAGTTTACTAAAATGAATAAAATATATAAATATTATAAATCAAGAGTAAAACCCAAAAATGGCGTAATAATTAACCTTTTAATAACTGACAAAAAAAGGAAGTATCATAAAAATTCAAAAACACGAGATATATTAACTTAGCATATGTAGCGTAAATAGTAATTGTGAAAGAAACCAATCAATAATGGAGAATAAATAGTAATAATAATAACAAGAATATTTGTTCGTGAAAGTTTTATTAAAATTTTCTTGGAAAACTGGTTTGTATTTTCTTTTTATATTGTTTATTATTATTTTTTAATTGTCGTTTTATTTTAATATTTATTGTTACTAACAAATATTTACGTTTTATATTTAAGTAATAAAAGCTTGAGAATATTCTTTCCGATTTAAATATGATACTTTTTTGTTTTGTTTGTTAATCTCCGGAACCACCGTTAAGGTATATCTTCAGAGGATGAGATGAATGAATTGGTGTGTGTGTGAAAAATGCCATGCCTAACCGGGATTCAAATCCTGGACCTCCGGATGAAAGGCTGAGACGCTACCACTCGCGCCACGGGGGCTTAAATGTGATACTTAACTTTCCAGTAAGGCTCATTTTGTGTATTTTATATCTGAGAAAATAATTGTTTAAACCGTTTCACTTTGATATACTTCTAATGGCACCATTTTATAAATCTTGTTGGATAATTTAATAATATTTTACCAGAGTCGTTATTGTCATTTTCGTTATACATGTTATGTATTTTTTTTTTTTTTTATTTAGTGAATATAATATTAAAAAAAAAGTGCACCATGTAAACTAATAACAATTTCAAATACTGGTGAATGTGAGTTCATTTTTTTATTTTTTTTATTTATTTATTTTTTCATTTGTCACGCCATTTTCTCGTTTATATCTATTTTGACTCCCGGAAGTTCAACAATTTACTCTCTTGTTCACCTTTTCCTTTAGTATGATTGTTCCCTTAACACGTTACATTAACTTCACATAATATTTCACACACATGCGCGTTCGCGCTATGTATCTTATTCACGTAATGGGAAATTTTGTTTTTTTTTTTTTATTGGCATATTATTAATTAGTATTAGTTATGATTTTATGTGAAGTGATATTAGTTTTTATTTTCAGTTACCTGTTTACTTTTCTTGTACTGATTAAATTTCAACAATGTCTGAACTATATATTTTTAACATCATAAATATCAAGCCTCACAATTTCTTTACATTTTAACTATAAATTATGGCTGGTTCATAATCAAATAGTTTTTAATTAATAAAAACAATTTAAAAAAAAAAAAAGTTTAAAAATTTTTCTTTAAATTTCAACTTTTTTTGTACAAAATAAAAAAAAAGTATTAACGTTAAATTCATGTTGACTTCTCAAAGAATAAAGAATTTTGAAAAAAGCCGGCTTTACTTTTGATAGACCACTAACTTTAGCACACCGGGGTTAGTCTAGCGGTTACCTGGTCATCGCAGATCAGCTGATTTTGAAGACGAGAGTTCTAAATTTCAAATCCTTGTAAAAGTATTACTTTTATACGAATAAATATAAATACTAGATCGTGAATATTGATGTTCTTTGGTGGTTGGGTTTCATTTAATTACACATCTCAGGAATGGTCGATCTGAGATTTACATTTACATTTACATTCATACATATCATCCTGATTCATTCTCTGTTGTAATACCTTACGGTGGTTCTGGAGGTTAAGTAGAAGAGAGTGAGAGAGAGATAGAGAGAGAGAGAGATAGAGAGAGAGAGAGACTGACTGCTAACTAAAAAGGTATGATAATAAAAAGAAAAGAATTATGTAAAAGAAATTATTCAAACTTTAGAGTAAAATTTTGAGATACGATACCCATGATTGTATTTTCCGCTTCCTCATCACCAGTTGTAAATATAACAATTAAATGACATTAGGGACATGATATCAGTAACCCATGTTCAGAAGTAACTGTACAAATATAAAAAAAGTCTGTTATTGCAGACTAAAATTATCAAACAAAACCGATAAATTATGAAACCCCCCCCCAAATTATTTTTGGAAAGGGGTTTAATAGTATTACAACATAAGCTTGAAGCTTGTGCGTTGAATATGGAAATAAAATTTTGTTACATATGAAAAATGCCATGCCTAACCGGGATTCGAACCTGGGACCTCAGAATGAAAGACTAATTATTTCAAAGTACATAACCTAAGTGGCACATTAATAAATTGTAAATATAAATAATAACGTGATCCACCAAGTACAGCATAAAATTAATTTAGGTAGGGTTTTAATTTTTAATTTTGATTTTAAATGTAAAATTTTAATTTTTTTGTTAAATTTATAAAATTTTTTTTATAACGAGATATAAATAATATAGAATATAATAATAAAGAATATAATTCTAATATATTTTATAATATGGAATTTTACATGAATAGTTAAAAAATTGGATCAATTAAAGATTCGAAAATTTTGTGAAAGTACTCTTGTGTATATATAATCATCCTTTTTTTTCACCTCTGGGGCAACCGTTAGGGATTTCATCAGAAGATGTAGGTATAATGATTTGTAGCGTGTGTGAAAATGCTATGCCTAACACACTCAGCTCCCTCATAAATCTCTGTCTCTTTTTCTGTTTAGGCTCCAGAACCACCGTAAGGTATTGCTTAAGAGGATGATATGTATGCACGTAAATGAAGTGTAATCTTATGTAGTCTCAGGTCGACCACTCCTGAGACATATGGTTAATCGAAACCCAACCACCAAAGAACACCGGCTTGGTATTCAAGTCCGAGTAAAAAGTGACGGGTTTTATTAAAATTTGAACCTTACAACTCTCGACGCCGAAATCAGCTGATTTTCGATAACGAGTTAACGACTAGATCATGATGAGTTAACAAGTAGATCCAAAATGAGAATCCTTTGGATTTTGGGCTTTTTTGGACACTTTTAACTCAGTGGATTGTAATCAAAAGGGTTATGTGTCTAATCGTTTTTTGGTTGTGACACATATTTACGTACGTATAGACGTCATGTCTAGTCAAATCTGATTCCGGGATGATCAAACTGATATTTCCGCTGAAACGAAATGTTTTGCAATTAAAGTACATCCTTGTACTAATCTTTACGGGGGTTTGAATAAGAATATACACTAACAGAAAGAATTTTAACTACCCAACTACCTGGGGGCATTCAAATTATATGAAAAAATTTACCCACCCTTAAAATAGAATTTGAATGATGGGAATATCAAATATATATTATAAATATTATTATCTTTTTATACAAGTTTTTTTAATTATTCTTCTTTGAATTTTCATGATAACATAATTTGTATATCAAAGTGAAATAAGGCTAAGTAAAATTATACTACTACAATCCAAGAAGCATAGTAGCTAATTTTAATTTAATTGAAATAATGATGTCAAAAAATAATCACACGTATTTTCAAATTGTCAATTGTACACAATTTAATTTGAATGATTTTCTGCCTTAAGCTATTTGGAAAAAAAATTTGTATAAATCAGCCTCTTTTTGGAAGAGATAAAAATTTAACAAACATTTAAAAAAATATAAATGGTGGACCCGCTCGTCTACTAAAACTATGAAAATATACAAAAGTTATTATCTTTATCAATTGTCTTTTTTCAAACAACTGATAAACAATTTAATAAGAGCTGGATTCAAATTCAGTTAAAAGTACGGATAATTTTAAATAAATCTCAGTTATGCTTCTACGGTCGTTGTGGTCTAATTAAAAGTACTATTTAGGGATTTTTAGCTTATAAATGTATAAAAACATTTAGCTTATAAGTATATAGAGCTTATAAGTGTATAAAATGCTAGATCGTGGATACGGTGTTCTTCGGTGGTTGGGTTTCAATTTACCACACATCTTAGGAGTAGTTGACCTGAGACTGTACAAGACTACACTTCATTAACATTCATACATGTCATCCACATTCATCCTTTGAAGTTCCGGAGGCTAAAGGAGGCTGAAGTTCCGGTAGTTCCGGAGGCTAAACAGAAAAAAAATAAGAGAGAAGTGTATACCTACCTATACCTATACCTATACCAACCTAGAAATTACCTGCCTGTAAATGGTTTTATATTCTAAGAATTAAAAAAAAAATATTATAATTTGTTAACTTTTTTAATTAAAATTTTCTACTTTTATATTCTAGATAAAAAAAAAATTATTGTAATTTATAAACGTTTTCTATCTTGTAATCCGGATTTCATTTTTAATTGTATTTATGCCATTAAATTCGTTCGAATAATATACCAGTTCAGTTTGATTAATTCAGACTATTCGTCTTTTGCCCACCGTGTTGGTCTGGTGGTTAACGCGACATCGCAAATCATCTGATTTCGAAGTCAAGAGTTCTGAGGTTTAAATCCTAGTACAGGTAGTTATTTTTATACGGATTTGAATACTAGATCGTGGATACCCGGTGTTCTTTGGTGGTTGGGTTTCAATTAACCACACTCTCAGGAGTAGTCGACCTGAGATTGAAAATTACACTTCATTCATATTCATACACATCATCCTCTGAAGTAATACCGTACGGTAGTTCCGGAGGCTAAACAAATAAAAAAGAGACTATTCGTCTTCTGGGTTTTGAGACCTAACTGGAATTCTTCAAAAAATAGAAAAATGAGGGACGGTTTTCGAGAAATTTCAATTGAAATATTGTGGAAGAGGGGCTGTAGAGGGGGTCAAAGTTCTGAAAAATACCCCCACCTGCATTGGTAGATTACTCTATAACCTATCCACTTAAAATCTAAAATAAAAATATTAATTAAACGCTGATTTTATTTATTTATTTTTTTTTTCATTTACTAATACGTTTACTTTAAATTTTAACATTATTAATCATCTTATATATAAATTTTTGAGAATCAACTAATATACAAACTGATTTTCCCACGGAACGGAATGCAAGTGTATCAGGGGATGTTTTATCCCTTTATTTATTGAATGAAAATCCTAGACATCTGTCGCTTGCTGCTAAGTTTTTCTATTTATATGGCGATTATATATTTCATTTAAGTAGTTTTTTAGATGAACTGATTTTGGAATTTCGTACTGAAAAAACTGAAAAGCTAAAAATTTTAAGAAGTTTTAAAAAAAATTTTTAAAGAAAAATAAAAAAATTTTGAAAGCTAAAATTCTTTGTGCTTTACTTTTCTTTTTGCTTTCTTTTTTTATCTATAAATCTTGATTATCTTAGTGGTCCATCCAAATTAAAGTATTTTATTCTGTATTTAATTTTATTTGTTCATAAACATGCCTTTTATATGCAGTATTATTTGTTAGTAGTTATGAATTATATAAATATCTTAAATATAATTACTGTATGTTAATTCGTGTTTTAACGTTTTCAGAAAAATTAGATGTACATTTTAGGAAAATCATATAATAATTTTTTTCCTTTTTTAGTTTTTGGGGTAAAAGATAAAATAAAGAGCTAGTCATATTTAAAGAGCTCTTATTATATTTAACAGCTTTTTTAAAATATTTTTCCACTTACTTTTATCTTGTTTGTGGCAAACGGTAGATTTATAATATAACTGACATAATGAAAATTTTAACATCGATTACAACACAATGTTTGTTTTGAATATTATTTTATTCGATAGATAACTAATAGATGTAGTACAAGCTAATCAAATAATTTCTAAATTGTATGTTAATTTGCTCTTAACAAACGGTTATACGTAAAATTATTTTTATGGGAACAAATATAAAAAAAATTATATTCAGTTATGTGTTTTTATTAATAACCATAGTTAATAAACTTTAATTTTATTTAATCAAAAATTATTTGATGAATTCTCTGTTTTGTGAGATAAAGAAATACGCGAGCGAAGCCAGGTATATTGGTAGCACTATTCAAAAAAAAAAAAAAAACTTGTATCTTTTTCAGTGAATCTTATTACACATTTTTTTAATATTAATTTAACTAAGCCTATATAATAAAAAGTGAATTTGATTCGTAAAGTTTTAATGTAAAATATAAGGTATAATACTTCACAAGAAATAGAAACCTCTAATGTAAGTTATAAGAAAAAAGGTAGAAAGATATATAGGCGTACTAACGCGTTCCTTTAAAAATGAAAAGAACGAATACATAAACATGTGACGAGAAGAAAAAAGTGAGCGGAAATGTTTTACGTTATGATTTATGCAGCGTTTGAGGAACGAGAAACGGGTAAAGGTTGATACATTCGTGTTTGAAGTCTTCTTAAAGTAAGCGAAGACGGTTTAATCAAAATGTAAAACTTGCCGATCACAGTATTATTCGTCAAGGAGTGCGGAGTCGTCGAACGAACCGAGGACGGATGGATGGATGATATTTGCATGACACAGGGACAAGGGAAAAGAGACACACTATTCCGACACCACCCGCCATCTTTCTCCGGTGTCAATCAGAAATTTCTTCATTTTAGTATGCAAATTGAGAATAGGACGGGGAGATATCGTCGTTGTTGGCGTCACATGTAACAGTCCTACACCTTTTCCCTTTCTATCTTTCTGCGCACTAACGCCCCTCTTTACGCTTTTCCACTTTCAAAATCCCACCCTCGACAAACAACTGTCCCTCTACTTCTCTCTAGTTCCCCTCTGTCTTGGTCTATATAACGTAGCGGCAGTCGCCTTTTCTATATAAAACTCCCTACCCCTTGTATAAAATACAAACACGCCTTCTGCTTGACATTTTATTTAGTAAAGCGAAAAAGTTTAACACCGTCTCTTCTTGTATAAATATGCCACACGGTAATAAAGCAACGTTCATTGCAAATATTAACTCGCTTGGAATTTTAATGAACAACTCTACACCCGTTACTCTTTATAATCCTTTGACTTGCAAATTTTACAAAATCATTATACAGTAATTTTACGTAGTATATATCGCAACATATTTATACATAGTTTAACACTTATTATTTCTTATTTATAACTCTTTGATTTTATATCTGTTTCATTATTAGTAAATATAGTTACATTATTTTAATTTAAAGAAATATTCTGTTTTTAAATAACATTACAATTTTTTTATAATAATACAAAAATCTTATTTATTAATTAATCATGTTAAAATAAATCTAACAACTATTAATTAAAACTAAAATTTATCTGTATAAATTTAAAATAAGAACATGCATTTAGAAAGGTAGTAGGTTGAAGATTTTAAAATAAAGTATTTATTCCTATAAAGATAAATAATGTAATAATAAATAATCTCCCCCTACAAAATTTTCTACGAGATATTAAAAAAAAAAAAAAAACAGTGCATGAGAAAAGATTGATTTTCGTAAGGCACATTTTATAAATATAATTGATAATAAAATTTTCAAGAATATCTTTCTATTTTATTTAAGAAGAAAAAATACAAGCAAGTATTATTGGACGAGGCTAGGCTTATAAATTTTGCCCATATATGCACAGAATGGAAATTAAAAGAAATATTAGAATGAAATAAAAAATGAATAAAAGTATCTCACCTTAGCTACAAATTGCAGTATTTATTTTTCAATATAATCCCCGTTTACACTAACAGACCTTTCCCAGAGTTTGACAAGTTCTTGCATTCCGTCACTGAAAAATTCTGCCGGTCGTTTACAGATCCAAATGGCCACCTCCCATTTGTTCCCGTAGGAGAGAACAACCGCCTTGTGTCGATTCCGATGCCACATCCCCACCACCGCATTCATAGCTCTGATGGGCTTTAACGGGAGTCGTCTTCCTGACCCTCTTACTGATATAGCCTATTTTTTCTCTAAATATGTCTAACTGAATAGCGATTGTTGCTGAGTGATTCGCTGGTCACTTTGAAGCAAATCTCCACCTCCTTTCGATGTTTCTCGTCAGTCTCAGAAACTGGTCGTTCGCTGTGAGCGTCCTCAATTGTCGCTTTATCAGGTTCACATTCGCAAAATTTCAAAGTCCACCTATTCACAGTACTCCTGTCAATAGTTTCACCACCGCAAAGCGCTTTTAAATGATGAAAAATATTTGTAGAATTCACATTTTCTGCTGTTAAAATTTCGATCACTGCGTACTTTTTTAATTGTGTTCACATATTGGTCGTACTCAATTCCATTTTAACTAAAAGCTGAAAAGTTGGAATATGCAGTTTCGAGGTTAAGGCTGCAGAAGAATCCGGGGATGGATGGCGTTTCGGCGGAGGTTATTAGAGTTCTTATCAATGCGTTTCCCTTATCCTGGCTGAAGCGTTTAACTTGGCTGTTTTAAATGCAAAAATACACAAGGATTGGAAGTCGGCCAGACTTGTGAAATTCAAGAAGGAAGGAAGAGAAGAATACAAGCCTATTGCACTGATGAATATGCCGTAGGAAGGAATTTGAGACCCTCCTTGTTCTGAGATTGAAGATCGAGTAGGAAAAGAGCGGTGGACTGTCATCGACGCAGTATGGATTCTGTAAAGGACGATCAACTTTCGATGCAATTAAGAGTGTCATGTAGTTGGTGAATGAGGCGGCCTTTGGCACAAGGCATACTCGGAAAATTCCGCTGTTAATCTTAGTAGATATTAGAAATGTGTTTAATAGCAATAAGTGGTCGGCGATAATCGATCAGTTTATGAAGAAGCGAGTGGCTCCCTACCTGGTCAGGATTATCCAGGAGAACGGGGCAGATAAGGAGTTGAGGATTACCGCGGAGGTGGGCAAGAAAATTGTCGTATGCATGGAACGAGGAGTGCCTCAGGGGTTATGGAATGTAGTATATGATGGCATTACTTGGGGTTACGCTTCTAGATACTTTTTAAGGGCAACGGGTGCCCAAGTGCTCATCGATATTATAGTAGGGATATTATAGGGAGCCCAAGTGCAATGATATTATGTACTAAACAGATATTTGAAATAATATCTGTTTAGGTTTCGCCTGACATCTGATGAGCTGTGCGTCTGCGGGGAGGCTCATTCAAATGAACACATGATGTTTGACTGCCCTGCTCTCGGGTGGACCAGATCTCGGGTCATCCTGGAACTTTGAGGTCAGGGAGAAAACTGGTCACTCACAATCGGCGAGTCAGTGTGGCAAGAGCCGCATTGTCAGACCGTGTGGGAGTTCCTTGATGCGGTCGGTTTGTTCAATCGGCATCAGTTGGTTACTAAGGGAAATGACTCCTAACGCACTGCTGTATGAAGCTACTCCTGAGAAATAAAGTAAATTATAGTTCCCAGTGTAGTATGATGGGCAGGTACTTGCCGGCAATCAGCGACCTAGACGTGGTAGCGAATTGCTGACATTTCACAATATAAATTTTATTAATTGATGAGTCAATATTTTAGCATAGACAGGGTGCGCCTACTCAATTTAGTTGTAATATATGACATGTGAACGGTGGGACACAAAAGCGAATGGTGTCTTGCGCCACGCTTATTCCGTTCACGCAATTAGGTTAGCTCTAGTCAGCTAGATAGAATATTGGTCACTTAACTGTTTGATGCTCAGTATCTCTTCGTGGCAGACTTTCGGTCTTATGCTTTAGGTTAACCGAATGGGTTGGTGGTGAGAAGCCAGTAAACCAGTATGATAGCCTCCTTGGTATTGGTGGAGTTGGTGTATGCGGACAATCTGTGGTGGAGGTGACTGGGAAGGATGACTGAGAGGTGCACCTCCGAGCGAATAGAGCTTTGGCTGGTGTCGCACATTGGTTGAATGGACAGGTCTGTACATCTCGGCGAAGAAAACCCTAGTGTTGCTGATGTCGGGAAAACTATCTGACTTTATGGTTAATGTGGAGGGCATGGAGGTGATTCCTTCGAGAAGGGTCAAATAACTCTGAGTTTGGCTTGACCGATTGAGAGTGTTCAATGCACACGTCGCAGAAACGTGAGAAGGTAACTGCAGCATGTCAAAACGAATGATGATAAAGGATGGGGCGGTGTGTGGTTCTGAAGTGTGGGGTGGAAGGCTAGGCTGCGGTGGTCCACCAGGATCGTCGACGCTGGGTGCCCCTGAGGGATGCTGGAAACTCTGAAGGATGACGATACAAGAAGCACCCGTTAGCACAGGTGACGATGATTTACCTTAAGGTGGTTCCGTCACAACGTTGATGAGAGGGAGTGAGTTCAGTGAGTCCCACCGCACAGGCGGTTAACCCCACATACCCAGTATGCACGGACTACTGGGCATTTGGTTGAGACAAATTTCCCACTTCTGACACAAAAAAAGCTAGATAACAATACACATTTATACAGACATCATACAAAATTTTCTTGCATACTAAGATATTAACTGAGCTACCCATCCTATTTTTCCCCACCCTTATTGCAATAGATTTCCTTACTCACACTTAACTCATCCAACTTTAGATAATTATATTATATAAATAACCTCTTTATATAACCTGATTGTTATTTACTCTGTTTTTTTTTTGTAATCCTTTACAATCCACATATTTTTCTCAAAATTACAACTATTATTTTCTTTAAACTAGGTTAATAATACAAATATGTTTTTTTTTAAATTAAAATGTATGTTGCTTAATCCGGCTACGTCCGTTCTATTGTTGACAGTGTTTGTATTTTTCTTGATGTATCATCATTTTTAGAGTGGTCCTATTAGGTATATTTTCTTCTTTGTCTAATATTTTGGTGCTGTTGAAATCAAACGAGTGTTTATATTTTATTGTATATTTTATGAGCGCTGTCACTTCCTTTTTTTATAAATTTATGGGCTTCTATTCTTTTTTTAACGTATTGAGATGTTTGTCCAATGTACACAACGTTACAATCTTTACATAGAATGCTGTATCCTACGTTGGCTTGTTGATTTTTTTATCGGTGACTTTAATTTAGAAAACATACTATTAAAATTATTGTAATTTTTATGGGCTATTGCGAAATCCTTGTAACAATTTTTAAATTTTTTTAGCAGACCTGTAACGTATGGTAATGTAACATAATTCTCACTCTTATTATTTTTATTAGGATGGTTGGATGTGTTTATAAATTAATTACAATTTAGTTAATTTAAAACCAAGTCACAAAGCAATTTTTATTTTTTAATAAAATATTTTATTTAAAATTACTTAAATATTTTATTTATGATATTTTCCGGATAATTATTTATTAATAAATCTTTTGATTTTTTTTATATATATTCTGGTTTATCTTCGGAACACGAAATTTCCTCCACTACTATCTCCCGTGTCGTCCAGTTCCAATCTGATGGAAAAAGTCACGCAGTCTCTCTTCTAGATGTGTTTTCGTTATCTTAGGCAGCGATCTCCCGAACTTTCTCATTACCATCCTGAAAACATCTCGAATGAGTCTTCATCGAAGTCTTTAAAGATCCTCTCCAGCACTTTCTTTGATCTATCGATAGCGTTCCTGAGTTCTTTTCTGGTCTGTTTCAGCAAAAGAGCCACCTTGATATTACATGAAGAATCCAGACGTCTTCTACTTTTCGTGAGGATTCGTCGAAGCCTAAGGCACTTCTTCCTGATCTCCTCTATATTTTAATTACATTAATATACCTGCCTGCATCTCCCTCTGCACGTTTCGTTCTCCCATGACCACCGTGCAGGAGTCAAGAATAATGTCGCGAAGTTTCTCTGGTTCCATCCTCTGATAACCTCCTATCTTCTCTACAAAGCATTCCCTCAGTCTGCCTTTCAGGAAATCCTTCAATTTCCAAAGCTGTACGCTCTCTACTCTACTGATTCAGAGACGCCCAATAACCACCTCAACACACAGATGCTTGCTGAGCGTCTCCTCCTCCATTATCTGTCAAGGGTAATTTAGAGTGTAATTTCTTCGCCTAAGGAAGCTTAGAGAATTCTAAATGAAACGTAGTGAATTTAATTTATAAATCTGTGTAGTCGATTGGTTAACCCAAAAGATTAATTAAGATAATATTAAAACATAAGATAATTTTGTTTCATTAAAGAAACAAAATAATTCGCATGTTAGCCAAAAAGTTACTAAAAAATTAGGTAAATTTTTTCATACATATGTATATATGCTTTAATCTTATTCAGATCTCCAAAAATAGATGTGGGCAAAAAAGTTGTTTTATTTTCGTGTCTGTTTCTGGCCTCAAGTCGCATTCTTATACTAATTAGATAATTTCATACATTCTGCAAGATGTAATACATAAATTACTTCTGAAAGTTTCTCCGTTTCTTCGTAACACTCTATTATTTCGGAAAATTAATTCAGGGTTGAGGGATAATCTAATTTGAGTTTTTTGCGTGTTATCTTCAAATTGGTTAAATCGATTTTTACGAAATTTTGTATGATACTTTTGAACACGAATACTTGATAAAATTTAACTTTGGTTACAATTGGTCAAAGAAGTGGGAAGATATGGTCAACATAAAGTCAGCTGTTTAACAATATTTAGCAAAGAGTAGAGTGATTATTTTACATAATACTTTACTTGCATACTTTTTTGTTAGTTTACTCGAAGTAGTAGTAGCAGTAGTAGTGAGTTCAAGGACGAAGACCTTAATAGCCGGAGTTGTTTAACTTATCCGGTTTAATTATACAATAACAATTTGTCGGCTTTGTTATCCTTATGTACCAAGTTACAGCTTTTTAATCTAATTTTCTATTCCCTTCCATTATTGGGAGAATCCTTTATAGGCCTCTTTCATTAATTGGATACGATGCATTCATATATATTTTTTTTCTTTTTTAAAGGATTCCTACTTAAGTTAGTACCTTCTGACAATTTTACTATTAGTCCCTATATACTTAATGATTTACTTACAATGCCTTGAACCGTAAAGATATTAGTATAATTTATCTCTTATTATTACTTATAAATGAATAGGCTGTGTAATTTTTACTTCTTTGTACGAGAAAATAGAGAAATACTATCATCATTCTTTTATCCGATAAACATACCAAAAATATTTGTTAATAATTCCAAATCAGTTTCTGATTCAATATTACAACAGAGGAAAAGGAGAAAATATTGGTAGGCAATAAATAAACATCAAAGCAGTTTAATTTTTATGTACTTTTAAATACAACAGCGTTATCTTTAGCTGCACCTGGGAATGACGATATGTTTTTTCTCCGAACTAAGAAGGGCAAATTTACAAATATTCTCTTGTGTTACGATTCTGATTAATGAAATTGCATTTATAAGTGTAAATGTTTCAAAGGGAAGTTATCCGATGTAGACGAGGTCATACAAAAAAAAAAGTGAACGTTGCAGATTTTACACACTGATACATCAGTGAAACTAAATGTAGAGTATTTAGCTTTTACCCATTACTCGCAAGACCTCTGATACACAAACCCAGAAACTTAACATTTAGGCCATAAAGATTGCCCGACTAAGTGATCGATACGTTTATAAAAGTGATCCCGATACGTTTATAAAACAGTTCATCCAGGAATGAAATTTATAGTCATATTTGGTAGTGGGTCGGTAACAACACCAACATAATAACGAAACTAATTATCTTATACGAAAGTTAGCTTTATAATATTTTGATAATGTTTTGAACATTCGTTTCCCTTGTACGTGAAATTTTAATACAGTAAATATCGTTTATAATGACGTCCGAGGTACCGACTATTTGAGGTCACTATAAGCGATGATCACAATAACCATTATTTAGGTAGCTAAATTATTTCATTTTATCTTCACGAGTTTTCTTACCTTCATTAACTTTTAACTTCACGAGTTTTCAATAAAATGTAAATTTTGTGAAATTTATTATTTTTCTCATTGATAACAATCATGTAAGAATACGACAACCTATCAAAAAGATAATAAGACGCACCAATCACAGCTTGTAAACAGACTGACCAATGAAAACGCAGTAAATACCAACCAGTTGTAATCCCTTTTCTAAAATCAATCACAAGGTGTGAATAAAACTTATCGGTTTTTTTTTCTTTTTTGTTTAACCTCCGGAACCACCATCAGGTATATCTTCAGAGGATGAGATGAATGAATTGTAGCGTGTGTAAAAAATGCCATGCGTGACCGGGATTTGAACCAGGGACCTCCAGATGAAAGGCCAATACGCTATCATTCGCGCTAGGGAGGCCGGCACTTATCGGTTACGATTCAACAAATCTTACCCAGTGAAATACAAACCGCCCCGTAATGCTGACAACACTATTTCATATGCAGCGGTCACACTTTGCATTATACAGACAATCATCCAGATAAAAATTAAATGTGACCAGAACAAAAGGAGAGAAATACGATCATCGTTCCTTTATCCAGTAAACATACAAAAAATAATTGTTAACAATTCTAAATCAGTTTCTGATTGAATATTATAAGTGGGTGTACAAACGACTATGCACAAAGGAAAAGGAGAAAATATTGGTAGGCGACAAATATACATCAAAGTAGATTAATTTTCATGTACTTTTAAATGCAACTGCGTTACCTTTAGCTTCTCCTAGAAATGGCGATATGTTTTTCTCTGAACTAGTAGGGTAAATTTACAAATGTTCACTTCATTTCACTTATTATCACGTATTATTCCCGTATTTTGATAGAAAAAATTTCAGTTTACAGATTTCAACGGAAATATCCGTTTTTATCATCCCTGAATCCATTTTGACTAGTTTTGGCGTTAGGTATTTAGGTACGTACGCACGTATCTTGCATAACTCAAAAACTATTAGCCGTAGGATGTTGACATTTTTTATTTAGGACTGTTTTAACATCTAGTTGTGTACCTTCTCTTTTCAATACAATCGAATGAACCAGTGTCTAAACAAAAAGCAAAATCCCCAAAAATTTGGATTTTGGGCCTTTTATTAACTGCAGTAATCAGCTCTCATTGAGAGATATTCAACGATATATCATATGGTATTAATTTTCATTGGTTTCAAAAATGGCCAATTTTCATTTGGCTAAATTTTATAGCCAATGAAATCATTTAAATATAATTAATGAAATACTTAGATCTTACAAGAGGGGAAGGCACATCGATTCGAATCAGACTTAATTTCCTTCTTTGTGACCTTCCTTTTTTTAAATTTAAATATATTGATTTATTAATCATTATTAAGTTCTGATTGTAAAAAGAATTTCTACGATAAATAATTCAATAAAAAAAAAAGAAGAAAAATAAGTTATTAATTAAATAAAATTTTATATACTTTTAATTTTACAAAGTGAGTATATGCAATTTTTAACTGTACAAGGAAGTCATGTGTTGTCCAGATCAGATTTTTTTTCTTGTTTAAATGGATTGTTACTGATCTCTTTTGTATGTCTTAATGCATTCTTAGTATATCTTTTTATGTTTAGTCTCTGGAACTACCGTAAGGTATTACTTTAGAGGATGGATCAGAATATTTGTATGAATGTGATTGAAGTGTAGTCTTGTACAATCTTCGGTCGACCGCTCCTGAGAAGTGTGGTTAATTAATATTTATACATTTCATGATTTACTTACAATGTCTTGAACTGAAAAATATTAGACTTATTATTACTTATAAATGAAAAGTTTATGTAATCTTTTAACAGTAATAATCGAAGAACATACAAAAGAAGCTGTAATAAAAAAGGGAGTACGACAAGGATGTTCCCTATCCCCGT
>JAAAKQ030018204.1:0-17932 GCA_010016005.3 Zanna intricata
GCTAGGAACGGGAGGGGTGGTGTGGCGGCCGGAATCGTCACTTGGTGGGTGTCTTCCCCTACGGGGGTTGGGATGGATAATCTCCGGCAAATATTCACACAATCATGCGCCATCTCCTTCATCTTCTTCATTGATTATTACTGAAAATCCTTCCGATGCTATTTTTAAAAATTTTACGAACTTGAAGAAGTTTCTATTGATATCCCTCCGTCTCCTCATGATTTTTATGCTGAAGAATTATTTCAAAATATCACTACCCGCACCACTGAAGGAAGGTACCAAATTGTCTTGCCTTTCAATCCTGATGCAACCCCATTGTGTTCCAATCGTAATCAATCCTCTTCCTCACCTCCTACACTCCAGTTGGTAGCTTCTAAATTTCGTATAGCCCCGCTTAAAAGAATTTCTATCCCTCTTTTAGAATTAAACGCTGCTCATATTCTAGCCATGTTAATTAACTCCTTTATTCCTTCCTTTGCTGATCTTGATGTCTCTCATTATTTATTATTCACTGATTCTACAATTGTGTTGTCATGGCTCCGCACTCCTCTTTATTCTCTTGACGCATACATTCCAATCATATTGCTCAAATTAATGACTTAGTATCTCTAGATGTTTGGCATCATTTCCCTTCCGGATCCAACGCTGACTTTGCTTCGCGCGGCACCTCTGCATCTCAGCTTGTTTCATGTGGCACTTGCTGGAATGGTCCCAAGTCTTTTCGAAAACCCTTTACCAAGTTATTCTTTAATATTTCTATTAAGGAAATCGATGTCCCTGTTCTAAATTTTATGACTCCCGTTGTCAATAAGGACGTTTCTCTAGTTACTACCTCGTCTCCTGTTGAATTTAAATATTCCGTATTTATTGATCGATTTTCTTCGTTTGTGCGTTTGCAGCGCGTCATGTTTTATGTGTTGTTGTTTATAATTAAGATTAAACGGTCTTCGTTCCAGCCTCGTTTGCTTAATCATCTCCGTGATATTGCTCCGGCTAATAATCTTCTCAATGCTGATTGTCTCCAAGTTGTTGTTTTGCTTTTAGTGCACCTGGTTCAAATAGAATATTTTTCTATTCCGCTCAAAGAACTTCGACAAAATAAATTTTGTCCATCACTTAAATCTCTTTCGCCGTTTATTAATGACCACGGTTTATTGCGCGTTGGTGGTCGCTTGTCCAATTCGAACTTATCGTATGAAACAAAACACCCGTTATTGCTTCCCAAGAACTCATCTTTGTCTTCCTTAATCATTTCGCATTTTCATTTAATTGGTCTTCATTGTGGTCCTCGTCATACACAGGCTCTTGTATCCCAACAGTTTTGGATTATTTCCGCTTGTTCTATTATTCGCTCAAGGCTCAACAAATGTTTGACTTGTGTACGTTTTCGATCTTCTGTCTTTCAGCTTCCAATGGCTAATTTGCCCTCTTCGAGAGTTATTGTTCTTCAACCGTTTTCTCATTCTGGTGTTGATTTTGCTGGCCCTTTTATGTACAAGTCTTCTAAATTGCGTTCCTTTAAAACTTTGAAAGGGTACTTATGTATTTTTGTTTGTTTCTGTACTAAAGCTGTTCATTGTGAGTTTTTCTCTGATTTGTCCTCTGAAGGATTTTTGCTTGCCCTTGATAGATTTTTTGCTCGTCGTAGGTTGCCACACACCATATATTCTGATAATGGCACTAATTTTGTCGGTGCTTCTCGTCATTTGTGTTCTGTTTCTAAATTTCTTCGCGAGTCGGCTGATGATTTTCTTCATGCTTTTACCAGTCGGTCCATTACTTGGGAATTTATCCCTCCGAGCGCTCTTAATTTTGGTGGCCATTGGGAGGCTGTCATTAAATCAACCAAGCGTCATATTAAACGCATTTGTTGTAACACCATTTTTTCCTCTGAGGAATTCTCTACCATATTTTGTCGTATCGAGGCTATTTTGAATAGTCGTCCGCTTACCACGTTGTCTACCGATCCTTCGGAATCTTTTTCCTCCTGAACATTTTCTCATTGGTAATTCTTTGTTGTCTGCCCCTGATGCTGGTTCAAATTCTCCCATATCGTTGTCTTCTCGTTGGACTCTCATACGTCAGCGCATCCAATCCTTTGGAAACTTTGATCCAAGGAATATTTACGCACTTTAACTTGAAAGGTTAAATGGTCGAATCCTCTTCACAATTTACAAGTTAGTGATCTTGTCATTGTCAAGTCACAATCCGCATCTCCGCTTCAATGGCCTATTAGTCAAATTACTTCTGTTTAACCTGGTAAGGATAATGTTTGCCGCGTTGTTTTTGTTAAGTTGCGTGTTGGCTCTGTGCTTCGTCCTGTGGATCGTTTGATTCTTATTTCATTTTAGGCGTTCCTTTTGCGCCGTTGTGTGGATTTTGTCCGTTCCCTTTTTTTTTTGTTGTTGCCCTCTGCCGCACTGATTTTTTGTCTCACTCTTAATTTGTATATTTTCTGTTGTTTTGCTCATGTTTGCTCTTAGTTCTTTATTGTGAATCTTTTGATTTATCTTGTTTAGTTCGACTGTGGTCTTCACTACACTAGGTACATTTTCTTTTGTTTTGTTGCGGATTTTTTTTTTTGGTCTTGGTTTTGGTCGTGACTTGTTCTGCGCGCTTTTTGTTTGTTTTTTTTTTTTTTGGAAGCTTCTTTGCCGAGCTTTGCGCACCTCAACCCCTCAGATTCTCTCTTTTGATAGCGCCTCTTGTTTTGCGCTTGGTTCACCCGCGTAGTGTCCCAACTCTTTTGTGGTTTCCTGTTGGAACCAGGTCTGGGTGAAACTCTGTTTTTACACCTTGACGACATTGCTGTTTTAGCTTCCTTTTGAAGTTACCACAAGGATGAAGTTGTCGTCATGCCTTGGTTCTGAGAGTGTCTCTCTTTTTTTTGTTGGCCGTTGGGTCTGTTCTCGTCACGATCGCGCCTTTTTTGTTGTGTGCTGCGTTCTTTTGTTGTGTACCTTTTGCATTTTGTTGACGGTTCTCGTTTGCTCGTTCTCTTTGTGTTTGCAATTCCCTGTTGTTGTGCTGGTTAGCTCAATGTTTCCTCGCTGTACTTTGTTTCTCTGGTCTTCGCGCCTGGTCTTTCACCTTTGTTGTCTAACCATCTTTTCTTTGGGCTGCCTGAAGTTTTTCTCATCTTCGCCCGGGCAGTATGTTAACACATTTGTGTTAAGTTTGATTTTCTGTTTATTATTGTTTTTTATGGTTATTGCCTCTCCCCCTCTCTTGGTTAAAAGCTTTTCGTTGGGTTCTTTACTTAGTGTTATGAAATGCTACACACCCACATTTCACAACTAGGGCAGCTAGTTTTGTCACTCTCTTTACTTTCCCACGACCCTTTTTCATCTGTTCCCACGCTTGCAGTATAGTGCGCGTGTTACTAGCTTTTCTTTTTTCTTTCTTTCCTTTTGGTTTTTATTCGGCCCTCAGTTTTTTTTGCGATTAGAACGTTCTTTTCGACTCCTGGGTTCGTCAGTTTTTTTTTCCTTCGCGCTCCATCAATTCTATACTTCTCTCAGCCGGGACTCAACCACAACCCTTTCAGCTCCGGAGTTCGATCATCTTATATTTTATTCGGTCACATTCTAACATTTTGATGTTTCGCAGTGGTTTCAACAAGTGTACCCGCCAGGTATCTCTACAATTACAAATAGTGCAACAGTCAAATTGTAAGGTGACACTTTTTCCTGTTCATATATTTTTTATACTCGTATTTATTTCATTTTAATATACAAGTAATTTTCAGTGATTTGGTTTTGTATTTTTTCACATGAAGTAAGTAATTAAACATTAAATAATTCAAACGCTCTCTCTTTCTGTTTGTCTTTGAATAAGGCATTTGTGGTATTTATAATAGTGTTGACTGCTAAGCTCATTAATTGTGCTACTAATTATTAAAAAAAAAAAAAATCTCTCCTTTTTTCTCATTTTTGATATATTATCAGTGGTGTTAATCGCTAAATATTAATTAATTCATTATAAAATAATTAAATTTACTTCCTCATTGTTGTATTCAGCATTTTTAAATAATGTTAATGATAAAGTTAAGCAGACTTTAAAATTCTATGATTAATGATTTAGAATTGAAATATTAAAAGTTAATATAATATATAATTATTATTATTATAAAAATAATATTTCACTAAATGAGCCAGAACAGTTCTGTATATGATAATTCAATTATAATTTAATAATAATCAATGGTAATATTAGTAATATCAGTCTTAAAATAAAAACATTTAATGTATTAGTAATAATAATATAATAACAATAATTATAATTAATTGTCTTTTTAAATTTAATCAGACTGTACACATAAGTATTGAATGCAAGTTACTAACATGAATAATTACTGTTTTTTCAAAATTTAAAATTATTAGTCGCCTAACTGTATCAGCACCAAGATGCTGAAGAATCGTACCAAACACCCCATAGTGCAATACTGCTTTTAAAAATAAATAATAATAATAAAATGCAGATAAATAAAATAATTTTAGTTTTCCCCTTTTTTCGTCTTTTTCTAAGTTACTTACAAATAAAGGATTGAGATTTTTAATTCTCTGTTAGAGTTGTAAATATTACTGATCTTATATACATATGTTTTTTGTTTTTTTCAGTAACTATTCCGGAATTTGATAAAATACAACAACGATACGAAGATGATTTAGATAGCCATGAGATTTATCAAGCAATGTCCAATGTAAACATAGGGAATAAAGACTGTATGAATTGTATTCAAACATTTTTAACGAATGAACTAAAAAAGTTAAATGGTATTGAACTGAAAGTGCGTAGTATTTTATCTTCCTATAAATTATTATCAGAAGATGCAGATCTTTACAAAACGGTTAAAGATATATATATAAATCACCAAAGATATATTAATGCAATTCAGAAATGGGTCAGTAAATGTGGTGTAACTCAATTAAGTGATGAAAAAAAGATAGCTTTTAAACCGAGTAGTAGAAGTCCAACACAAGTACAACTAATAAAAAAAGGAGATACTACCATAATGGATGAGTGCATACATTATTTTGCCTCCATAGGTAAATAAAATTAAACATAAGGTCAACATTATTTATCAAATCATAGAGAGTTCATTTGGTCAGCCAAATGTTGATTAATCTCGACAGACGAACGAATCGTCCAGTCCTACCCAGTTCACTATTCCGTTAACTGTGATATAAGCAGTGTTAATCATGCTTCAGAAATAGTACTATATTGCATTTATACTTCTGTTTACTTATTCTTAGCATTGACGAGTAACAACGAAATGATACGCGTAGTTTTTCTTCGCGATCTGAAGTTCAAGTTAATGTTTTTAGCCCTTACTCTTTGATAAAAGTTAATCTGGATTTTTATTCTTATGATTTTTTGCCATTTTCACAATTAAACATCTAAAATTGATAAATACTTGATGATTTGTTTGATGTAGGTACTTTTTATATTATACTTAATAATAATATGGGATTATAATATGAGACGTGTTTTTAAAGTACCGTTTTGAAATTAAAAAAAAAAAAAACGAAGAGACTTTTCATAATTATTTAGCCATCCTTGAAAGCTCTAACTTATTTCCATACCTTTCCATTACTCATAATGTTTTGTCCATAGACTTCACAAATCTGACGGTGAATTTCAACCGGTTTTTCGCCTTTAGCATACAGAAAACGAATAAAAGTGAGTATTTCACAATGGGCGGAATTCTCAATTGGCAGAGTCATTTTAAATGTAAATGTAAACACTACCGATTTTGACCGTAATGACGTCTGTGGCTTGCTAACAGATGTAGGTACACAATGCGCATATGCAAGACACCGACCGCAGCGCTGCATCGGCTTGATTTCAAAACGGTACTTACTATAAAAACACGCTTCGTAATAGTAAAAATATTTATACACTAATATCGATAATAATTTCCAGTTTCGAATACCAATTAGGCCGAGTAATTTTCACACGCTAAAAAATTCATTATCTATCGTTTACGATGGTAAACGATTCTTGGGAGTCGATTTTCGTTATACCAACCACTGTTAAAAAAAAGATTATTTTGTAATTATAATTTTAACAAGTTTTAAGTTTCTCGTTTGGGACACTTATTGAACAAGATATTTTTAACATAGCAGCGTGATTATATTTCTGTGAGAAATATAAACCTTTCCTGATAGGTTTATAAATTATAACCTATGATAGAAGGACGCTACTGTAAAAGAAGGGCTGTGTTAATTATTGGTCATCCTGATCCTTGGGAGGAAAGTAATCCGTCTTGTGAAGATCCCGTTCGCCACACCAACCCCTCAGTTTCTAGCTCTAATGAACTACTACTACAATTTACTTTTAGACTCTCTGAACCTTATTACATATCATAATCTGGCATCTGTCAGGATACCACCAATGCAAATGCCTCGACATATATTTCCACTCACCTTTACTGGAGCCTTTCTATTAGGCTTCTTCTAATTTCGCTCACCTAATACATTTTTTTTTTATCGATGAGAGTTTCGAAGGAATAACAATTACCTACTCCCCTTGGGGTCTTATAGGAAAAGTATCACCCGACTCGAATTCAGGGATTTAAAACCCGGCCAAAGCAGTTTCCGTAAAGATGTTAATTTAAATGCGTATAGCTTGCCCCTACAGACAAAACCTCCTCTCACAGCTTTCCACCACGCGAAACCGGACCCGCAATTAAGCAATATTCAGTCTCGGGGGGGGGGGTACCTTTGGTTTCAGCAGATTTGGAGTCCCTGTGCCTCATCATCGCCACCCATCCACGCAAGCACGAACGATTGTTGACTCAGCAGAGAGCTGTCCATCACTCTGTCCCCCTCTCAGGGGTAAATAATCAGTACTATTCTCACAACCATGAGGATAACGAAAAAACGGGGTTTTGGGGGGCGGGACGCCTCTGCTAAACAGAAAGGGACAGCGAAATGAGCTTAAATATTTGCCAGGTTTTATATTAGCATGACGTATTTTACTATAATTACACTTTTCGGTCTGAAGGAGCCGATTTCGGCATCGAATTTCGGTAATCACGTAACCATACAAGCCGAATCAAACGTAGATTTATCCGCTTTACGTTCATTTCTATGTAAAAGTAATTCATTTTTACGTATTTTTGAATTGTTTTATTTATGTTTAAGAAATAATTACATTAATTACACCATATTTCATTATGTAACTGTGAACAAGTTTTATCGAACATAAATAATCGGTTCACATCACCTATTGTATATACCATGTAAATTACGAAAAAAAATTAGTATTAATTCATTGTGAGACATCAGTGTATTTCAGTTTTATTAATATTTAAAAAAAAAAATAAATTATGTGTTTTTTTATTTTTCAGGGGATTTCATAAAAAAATTTACTTCTACAGGCAAAAAAACAAACGATGGTGAAATTGAAAGCAAGCCAACTGAGCTCGTACAGCTAATTAGTTATTAATAATTTATTCATATTGTATACATGTAATTCAAATATAAGAATTCGAATTAAATATTTATTATATTACTCGAATTTCTTGTTAAACATGTAATATGACAATAAATAAAAAATAAAATTAAAAAATAAGAGATTTCAATTTTGTTTGTAATATACCGAAATTTTTCAAATTCAAATACATTGTCCTCAAATATCTTATTAGGATCTTTTTGTCCCTTCAAAATTTTTTTATTCAATTTTGTACATGTAAATTTTCAATATCTCATCCACCCAATTTTTTCTCTTCAGCTTTGGGCACATTTTCGACCCCCGACCCCCTTCCGACTATTCCCCGACTTCACCACGAAATTAATCGTTTGGGATATCTATTAAATCGTAATTAATTCCAGAACACGAAAAACAAAGATGCAACGGTTCAGCTTTCTCCCGGCGCTTGATTCCGTCGATTCAAGCGCTTCAGGGATACAACTCCGCAAAAGACCTGAGAGCAAAGGCAGGAAGAGAGTGCGAGTAGTTACGTCGGAAGAGTAAGATTATGCATCAAAGAGTTTAGTATGCTAAACTAATCTGTTGACTCTTGTTATTTTTCAGTTAAATTGTAATAGGAGAGTTATCACCGCCTATTTCTTCTACCACCAAGGCCACTCAAACGCAGGCACACAAAAATGTTGACGTAAGTAATATACTTACCGAACATGTAATAGATGAGGAATTGATAATACTGATTCCGTGCAAAGGGCCGAAGGAAGCTATGAATGCTGTAACCCAGATTAAGAATCTGCCTTTAAATATGGTTGAGAGGTGTGGCTTTGTGGCAAAGAGACCGAATTACCAAATTTTCTATAATTCTAGGAATGGTAAAAAGCGTTCGTTGCCACTTATACTGGGTGCTGCGAGGAGAGTTATGAGTGGCTCCAAAATTTCGTTGTTTGTCCTGCCTGGTGATGGAGTAGGGTCTTCCATAGACAATTATTAGTTTACTTATATCGGGGTAAGGGTTACTTACATCGTACACCATGGGGGGAGGTTTGATATAGATCTTGATTTCATACCCAGATGTAGTTATACGGAAACTGTCTCAAACGAAGAGCTCCACCCCTCCAGTGCAGGACAAGATAACTGTAGTTGTGCAGGCTGCTGGAAAATCTTATGCAAACTTATTACGCACCGTCAAGTACTCAGTCTCTGGAACAAGTCGAAGACGTTATTTCGCTGCGTACATGTAGTAGCAATGAACTACATGTTAGAGTTAAAGCGCAGAAAAAGCAGAACAATTCATTACAGCCTTGATTGAGGGACAAGGCTGCCGAACTTCAGGTCGACCTGAAATCTAGAGGAGGCAGAGGAGGTCCTTATTAAGATACGTAAATTTTCATACTTCGGATCAAGGAATCAAGGATTCTACCTCTCATCTCCTGGGGGACTCCGATGATTTTAGAATTTCCTCTGTCCGGCTGGTATATGGCGAAACCAAAAATGTTACTTTCGTTATCACCATGAGCGCTGCTCGCACATGGACTGCGTACAGTATATGGATGGAGTGGGTCCAATATGCGGACCACATCCGCGAGGGCGATGATCGTTGCTACATGTGCTGGCATTATGGTCATAGAGTGACAAACAGTCTGGGACCAAACAGAGACAAACGTATTTTAATTATGGTGATAGGGGTCATTAAATAGCCACCTGCAAGGAGCCGAGTAAGTGCATAGACTGTGACAATAATGATCACCGCACGGGAGGCGCAGCGTGCAAGGATCCCAGGCATGATTACAATTATCTTGATAAATTCAAATCGAAGCGTGCTACCTAATAACCTAGTATCCAAGCTGGCGAATAGATATCGTGCTGATTTTTTTATTTCCACAAACCCTAATAGAAATGTGGTGACTGATCCTAACTGGTGCATCGACGAAGTTAGAGGTATGGCAATCTTCGACACAGGAAAGAAACTGGACTGGGAGATACTAGATCGGCGAAAAGGATTGGTCGCAATTGAGCTGTCACAAGCAATTATCGTTGGGGCTTACCTCTCCCCCCGACTAATCCAGGATGCCTTAATATGTGGCCTGTAAGTCTATCTCTTCTTCTAACTATATTTTTCCATATGCTTCTTTTATCATCGATTTGCCGCAAAACACTCTTCATTTGTCACTTTATCCAAGTACAATTATTAAGTATTGTACAAGTTTCACTTCCGTATTAAGCTACGCTCCAAAGTATACTTTCAGAAATGTTTTCCTATCTTTAAATTATTTTTTGTTACAATCTTAATTTCTTGTTGTTTGGGAAGTTCAATCTAATTGGGAAGTAATTAACTTCCCAAAACGAAATTCTACTACCTCGGTAATCCTTTCTCTTCCTATTTTTATATTTAGTGGAGCAACTACATTATTTTTACCACATTTCATAACTTTCGTTTTGTTCTTGTGTATTTTCATGTAGTAGTTGTTGCGTAGGACTTCATCCATGCCATTCAAAGTTTCTCCTAAATCTTTTTTACTTTCTGCTAGAATTACTACATCGTCAGCAAATCTTAGTATCTTTATCTTTTCACTTTGCACTGTTACTCCAGTGCTATATTGCTCTTTAACTATATTAACGTGAGAGAATAACATATTATAAAATTAGAAAAGTCAGAGTGCTTCTAGTTCAGAGAAAAAACATACTGATAGGATGTCAATTTAACCAAGCATCTTTTTGTCCAAGAATTGTGTTTATTCTTAAAAGGAGAGAAACAATTTGTCGCGATTCTATACAGATGATATTTCATTAACATACACTTTTTGAGATTGAATTCTTCCTTCCAATTAACAGCCCTTAAGCAGGTTGGCAGTAGGTCTCCACTCTTCTCTCTTATCAGCTTTTCTCTTTAGTTCCTAGTACGAATTACACAGTTCAAATCATCCATTATCTAATTAATGAACTCTAAACCTGGTCTTCCCCTATAATTTTTCTCTTCCACCATTCCTTCTATCACCCTTTTAACTAGATTTTGGTGTCTAAGAATATGTCCTATTAGTTGCACTCTTCTTCTTTTCAATTGTTTTAGCAAGTTTCTCTCTTCATTTGCTTTCCTAAATACCTCCTCATTTGATACTTTTTCTATCCAACTAATCTTTAGAATCCTTCTGTAACACCACGCTTCAACAGCCAAAAGCCTCCTTTTTTCAGCCTCACCAATTGTCCATGACTCACTCCCATATAATGCAATACTCCACACAAATGTTCTTAGTAAATTTTTCCTTTTTGTAAAAGGCAGTTTTTGCCTGATGTAATCCGCTCACTATTTTTTGTCTACTTTTTCCATCATTCGTTATTTTCTCCGTTAATCGGTTGAAAGAGTTGCCATTTTAATATGTTTCATTTTTGTTTTTTAAACTTGATTTGCGAAATCAAATAGTGTCTATAAAATGTTTGCAGCTTTTTAACCTCTGTAAAGTATAGGTTTTTTGTGGCTAAACTTTTTTCTCTTTTTTTTTTTTTGACAGTGAGTTGCGAAGGAATTCATATCTGTACTACCCATAGGGTTGTGTCGAGCTCCGAACCAGGAACGCTAACCGCTCCAAGCTAGTCTAATCCAGCGAACTAAAAAGCATGGCTGAGCGACTAAGCAGATTTCACAGTCTGCCCCCTAACGA
This sequence comes from Zanna intricata, assembly GCA_010016005.3. Classification (NCBI taxonomy): domain Eukaryota; kingdom Metazoa; phylum Arthropoda; class Insecta; order Hemiptera; family Fulgoridae; genus Zanna; species Zanna intricata. The sequence goes on from JAAAKQ030018204.1 coordinate 11,091, forward strand.
CTAAACCTTCCTCACCGCCCCGAGACCCGGACCCTCAATTATGCATAACTCAGTCTCGGGGGGGCTTGCTCGACTTCTTCTCTTGAGCTTCCTTTCTTCTCGCTCTGCTCCTGAAACAAATAAAACCAAAAACAAAAATCCTACTCACTCACTCAATCATTCTCTCCATTCTCATTCATTCTCTCCTCTCACACATCATTTTTTTTTTTATTTATTATTATTATTTATTTTGTGTGTGTGTGTGTTCCTGTTCACGTGTTGTGTGTTCGTGTTCACGTGCTGTGGCCAAACCTGTTTTTTATTTCATAAATCACCGATTCATGACAAAAAAAAATATAGAAAATAACTCATCGGTTCATTTACGTCGTTGTGTAACTGTAAGATTTTATATATTTTGGATAATTCAGTGTCGGATTCAATGTACATTCAAAATCAAACGTATACTATAACGGGCATAGTAAATTGATTTTCATGATTTTTAATTTTTAATTTAAATTTTATTGTTTCACTCGATTTATTATAAATACAACATTTTAAATGAGCTTTCATTCAAACTTCGCTATTTCAATTTTTCTAACAGAATGTAAAAAAAAAGATTTATATACATCTATTTTGGATCAGTGTTTCGTCGATTGAGACCTAACTAATCGTTAACAATATTTTATGCAGCAATAGTGTGAATAATCATTCTTCTTCCAATATAATAAATCGAAATGGTTTTGATTTTCGACTTTGCAGACTTTTAACTTAAAGACTAGCTTCTTCGTAATCATCATCATCTGTCAGCGTATATACATGTATAGATACTTCTAGAAAGATTGACGGCTTTAATTTTTTTTAAATATATTTTATCTCGATTAGAAAAGTAAACATCCTAAAATCAAATATAAGTTTTAAATCAACAGTACAATGTTTATCTAAGCGTTGCTGATCATTAACCGGTTAAATGTTTCGATAAAATAGTCCATTTAAAGCAATAAATGTCTTAATTGTAAACATTAATCTCGGCGTTTTCTTTATTTTATTTTATCGGATAAGACTGTATTCGAAGAACCGCGTAGTCGTTTAAATTTATCCATACGCAACAATAAAGCAACAATACTGATTAAAGACTAACCGCTGCCTTACCTTGAAATTCAGAAACATTGAAAGACACATTGTCTGTAGTATGATATAAATCATTATGTATTGAATTGGGATGCCATGTGTACTCCAAGTGCCTTTATTCAATCTACTCTGACAATGGTCCGAGTCGTGGATTTATCTTTACAGAATCCATATTGGTTAGGATGAATATCATCACCATTCTGCAATTAGTCTATGATACGATTGGCGAGTAGAATTTCCATGATGTTGCCCATGTTATGTAGTAGGTTAACGGCCGAAAACCATTCCCGTGGTTCGGTCGATAACTCTTAAATATGTACACTAAGGGGGCCTCCCACCAGCACGCAGGAAAGGGGTCTTCTTGGAGGCAGTGACTCAAAATATCTGCGAGCTCACACGGTACGTGTTTAAATAAGCATTTTATTAATGTAGCCGGAACCCAATCGGAGACCCGGCTTCTCTTATCGCCCACTTGTTCGCAGCAATGGCCTCAACGGGAATAAATTTCCTCTACTAAAAATGGGCGGCAGCTCAATGCGTTGTTCCTGACAAAGAAAAAGACTCTGAATCTCATTCTTGGCCAACTCTTCTGTGAACAGGGGCAGGCGCTTCCCAAATATTTTCATGATAATCTTATACGCCAGCCGATACAAATCATTGTTCAGATCCACTATATAGCTCATTGCTCAAGCTACTTGTGTTGTTGTTTCGACGTCTTAATTTCAAAGTTCAAGGCACGTTTGCTTTCTCAGTATACTTGTGCATATTACAGCGCAGTTATGTTATTTCAGTATTCCACTTGTACACCGATGTGTATCTAGCACCAGCTGCCAGGATTCGAGCAGACTCCTCATCTGTCATAGATTGCAGAGCTTCCGGAGATAACAGAAAACAGTTCTGTATTCTCGGTCTAAATTCGCGATCATGCTGTTGATCTGGAGGTGGGATAATCTTAGCCGTGTCCCTCCATCTCTCGGTATAAAAGCCGAGTGATTAATTTTTAACAAGGTGGAAAATGGTTGCTAGCTATATTGTAGAGTATATTCCAGGTGCAACTTTTAAGTTCCCAACGTTCATCTAGGGAGGTAAGGCCTAAAACTGAGCTGGAAACCCTCGCCTTAACGTAGGGGTGTTATCGTTAATAAAATACAAGCTCTTCCCCAAAACTAATTCCAAAAAAGTTCTCCTCGAAGACTAGTGTAAGTGCTACCGGGAGAGATGGACTTGCTATTGAAATCTAGTAAAATAATTTTCTTAGGTCATATATACACAACATCGGGAAGACCGTTTAAAAATTCGTCCAAGTTCTCGAGACTACAATTAGGGGAGACGAAAATCCAAATGATAATTGCTTGGGACAGCCAAATTGCGACCAATACTTTTCGCCGATCTAGTAAATTCCAGCAGAGTTTCTTTACTGTGTTGCAGATGGTCACATCTCTAAATTCGTCGACGCACCAGCCTGGACCCATAACTATTTCTATTAGGTTCTGTGGAAATAACAAAGTCAGTACGATATCTATTCGCTACCTCGGACACTAGGTCATGAGGTAGCACGCTCGATTTGAATTCATTAATATAACTTTAATCATGCCATGGACCCTTGCACGCTGCGCCTCCAGTGCGGTAATCATCATTGCCACAGTCTAAGCACTTACTCAGCTCCTTGCAGGTGGCTATTTATGGCTTCTACCCTCACAATTAAAACAAAGTTCGGCTCTGTTTGGCCCCCGACATTCTGTCACTCTATGAACATAATACCAGAAACTATAACAGCGATTTGGCCCCTCTAGTGGACCCACCCGATACTTATCCCGTCCGCAATCAATATGCGAACCGTGCTGATAGTCATAACCAAGGGAACATTTTTGGCTTCGTCATATACCAGCCGGACTGAGGAAATTCTAAAATCTAAGAGTCCCCCAAGACATGAGAGGTAGAATCTTTGATTTCCTGATCCGAAATATCAAAATCCACGTTCTTAATAAGGATTAAAGCCGGTCTGCTTCCTGTAGATTACAGGTCTATCTGAAGTTTGGGAGCGTTGTCCCTCAAGACTATAGTGAATTTTTCCGCTTTTTCTGCGCTTTCACTCTAACATGCACTTCATTCTGCTACATCTACATAGCGAAATAACGTCTCCTACTTCTCCCTGGAGACTGAGGATTTGACGGTGAACAACAAGTCTGCATTTGATTTTCCGGAAGCCTTCAGAACTACAGTCCTGTTGTCTCCCACTGGAAGTATGGATCTGTTTCTGGACAACTGAATCTGGGTGTGAAACAAAGATTTTTAGCAACTGTTCTTTATCCCGATGTAAGTAAACTAATAATTTTCAGTTTGAGTACCTTATTCCACTACCAGACAGGATAAACAACGTTTTGGAGCTACTCATGATTTTCTTCACAGCATCTAGTATAAGTGGCATCGAACCCTTTTCATCTTTCTTAGAATTATAGAAAATTCGGTATTATTCGGTATTCGAAATTATACAAAGACACATCTGTCACCCGTATCTGAAGACAGGTTCTTAACCAATGTTATTGCATTTATAGCTTCCTCCGACCATTAGCGCGGAATTAGTCTTATCAATTACTTATCTGTTATATGCTCGGTTAATATACGGAGTATTTATGTGCTCGGTCACATATATATATATATGTTACGAGATATATGTATACGAGATTTATGTATCACAATAGGTGATATGAAGTGATTATTTATGTTCGATAAAACTTGTCCACACCGACATAATGAAATACGATAAAATTAATGTAACTGTTTCTTAAAGATAAATAAAACAATTAAAAAATGCCTAAAAATGAATTATTTTTGATAAAAATTAACGTACAAATTATAAATCTACATTTAACTCGGTTTGTAGGGTACGGGATTACCGACATCGACTCCTTGAGACCGTAAATTTTGATTTTGTTAATTAAATCATATTGATTACTCCGCATCAATATTTTTTATAGTAAAATACGGAAAATTAATTTATAACCTCGCAAATATTTAAGCTAGTTTCGCTCGCCCTTTCCGTTTAACCGAGGCATCCGCCCCGTGAACCCCGCTGTTTCGTAATCCTCATGGTTGTGAGAATAATATTTGTAAATAAAAAATTATTTTCCGATGTTTCCCTCATTCTTGAGTTAGGTGCTCTAATACGCTTTTGCTGCAGACGAAGTACAGCTCGAATCTGAAAGTAGCGCCCTCGATCAGCAGCCAACCGAGAATTAAGCATTACAGCTGTTTCAGAAGACTGAGATATTATCATTTTTCTTAACGGACGTTCAATAATAAAAAAAGTTACTTTTCATTCTTGAAGGCATTTTTGTTTTAATTGACAATCTATTATCAACATCCTGAATAAACACTAAACATGTATAAAGTTCCTGTAATTATATTAATAAGTTAAATACAATAATATTATTAATAAACTAATTAAATATTAATTATTTATAGACATGCATTAGAAAAATAAGATTAATCGTTTTATTTGACTATATTTCAGTTTAAACATTATTTGTTTAAGTAACACTATTAACAATATCGCGATGATTCTATTTGGACATAATAAATAAGTATCGTAGTAAAAATATTGTGTTCGATAAGTGTCCCAAACGATAAACCGAAAAGTTATTAAAATTATCATTACAGAAAAATCTCTTTTATTCACGGTGGTAAGACAAAAATCGACACCCAAAAATAGTTACCATCGTAAATTCTCTGGCCCATTCTCTGGGATCTAACAGCAAGGGGAGGCGCTTACCACATTCCTTCATCACAATTTGGTAAGTTCTCCCCCAAGGATTGCCGGTCAATTCCCCGATAAAATTGTCCCAAGCATCTTTATTGGCCTTTTTTATTTGCCCTCTGAGCTCTTTTTGGGCTGTTCAGTATCTCTCTTCTGCGTCGTCCACTTGATCAAGGTATATTCCCCTTGAGTCAGACTGACCCCAAGGTCAGTCTGGCTCTGGTTGCATTCGCACGTAAGGTCGCGATAACGAAGCATGCTGTCTCTAGGATAGCGGATTGGAGGATCATTGAAAACGTGCTTGACAGTGATCATCAGGCGATAGCTTTTGAGGTAGCGTGCGATCGGGCAATCGGGATCCTCCTCGACGGTGGAAGCCGCTGCACATCAGATTGTAAGAATCGTTGATTCAACGGCAACGAAGGTGGCCCTCAGGGAAGAATTGGGTCCTCAGGACCTGACGTCCGTATTGGCGGATGAATCTCACAGGAAAATTGCCAGAATGACTACTAGGCGGTGTCAAGTCTACTGGTAGAGCGATTGCATCGCGGCCTTACGTGCGAATCCAACCAGAGCAAGACGGACCTTACTACGTACAAGGGGAAGATACACTGACCAAGTGGAGGTGCAGAATAGAGATACTGAACAGCCAAAAAGAGCTCAAAGGGTAAATAAAAATTGCATAACAAGGTGCTTGGAATAATTTGGTCGAGGAACTGACCGACAACTTTGGGGGAGAGCATACCAAATTGTGATGAAGAAATTTGTAAGCGGCCACCCCTTTCTGTCTAGAGCCCAGAAAATGCGGGTAGTAACGAACCTCTTCCCGATTATGGATCTAGATTGGGGGGAAGTAGAGTACCTAGGATTTTCACGGAGAACGACCTTCGACAGGCGACTAGCTGCATCAGTATCTCAAAGAGCCCGGGCCCAGACAAGATTCCAGAAATGGTGGTAAAAAACCTGCTGGAACAATATCCGTGGGCTATCCTAGACAGCATGAATGCTGCTCTGTTTGGAAAGTTCTTCCACGATAGTTGAAGAACGGCCAGTCTTGTCCTCATATCCAAGTCTGGGACTGAAGGGTAGGAAGATCAGAAATTTCGGATTATTCGCCTCTGAGCGAGGTGGCCAAGTTATACGGGAAAATGTTGTTGGACTGAATTTGGAAGGAAATCAAGGCAGGAGACGGCCTCTTCCCGTATCAGTTTGGCTTCGTCCACTGTAGATGCGATTTGATATGTGGTCGACCAACGAGCGTCCGGTAGGAACCTGGCGCCGACGCCAGATCTCTCTTGTGGTGCTCCTAGATGTCGAAAACGCTTTTAATATAGTCCTCTGGGGGTTAACGTACAGGCTCTTACAGACAGGTACCATGCAGATACAGGGGATGGTCAAGCCGAATTCGACGTGATATGTGGAGTCCCACAGGAGTCGTTGCTAGGGTCACTACTCTGAAACTTGGTGTACCACGGCCTCCTACGACTGAAGTTCTCGGAGGGGGCAGAGGAGCTCTCAGAGAGGGCAGAGAAAGGTTGAGGATGTGGCTAACACGGCAGTATCGAGAGTAAGAAACAGGCTGTGGGGAAGAGGCATGAAATTGGTACCTCAAAAGACGGTTTAATGGCACTGGTAGGTAGACGTCAACTGCGGCCGATCACCGTGTATGTGGATGGAGTCCGTGTGGTGCAGTGGTGGTCTGCAAAATATCTGGGTGTTTGGATTGACAGGTCGCGGCTCTTCACCACTCACCTTTGTAAGGCAACGACGAAGGCGGAGGTCGTTGCAACTCTAGGAAGGCTGATGTTTGCTCAGAATGGACTTAGAGCCAGCAGTCGACGATTAATCATGACGGTCGCTATGTCATTCTTCATTGGCCACTCATAAGAGGGGAGTCAATATGGCGAGAGCCTCATTGCCGACCCGTGTGGGCGCTCCTTGATGCTGTTGCGTTGTTCAACAGGCATCAGTAGGTTAC
>JAAAKQ030018215.1:0-21821 GCA_010016005.3 Zanna intricata
TCACAGTGACTCGCTGTGACAAGTGTCCCTGCCTGAGCTGAGCCATACTTGGTTGGAGCGGTAGAAATAAATAAATGAATAACATTTTAAGTAGCCGCGTACCGCCACACCCATGCGAATGAAATACAGTATGCGCGCGGGCTTTAGTTAGAATCATTGAATTAAACAAAAAAAAAATATTATACTTAAATAAAATGATAAAGATTTTAAATTAAGTTGTGTGTAAGCCGTGCATTAGAAAAAAGCTGCGTGACGTGAAAGTCCTACAACTGTGTTGTTTAAGTTGATACCATAAGAAGAATCTTTAAATTTTATTTACCAGAGCAAGCAACAGCCAGTATAAACCAATTTACATAATGTTTTAAAGATGATTATTGCTGGAGTTCCATAGCAGAATTCTTGCTTTTATCATAAAACAGAAGAACTAAAAAATGAGCTAATAATACAGTTTCATCCTTTGGATTATCTGACATCTGTGCTCAGTTTCAAACTTATAATAATAATAATATCTTTTATTTTCAGTCAAACACATACAAATTACAAAAAAATAGTAGGCTTTAAACTAAAACTTAAAAGTTACATACAAGTCATCCTACATACAAAATGATATAAAGTTAACTGGACTGAAAATTAGGTATCCCCATAGGCCAACCTGTGTTGGAGATTACCATCCGGATATATATACAACATTTATCCTTCACTTGTTCATATCATATTTATCTTTCAACATTTCCAGTAGATCAATGTGGTTCAACAAGAATGACTAAGGAAAAATCATGCCCCAGTTTATATCATGGTTAGCATGCTAACCTAGCGAGAATTTGAAATATTTCTCCATGATTTCCCAATATCAGTTTCTTTTTTGAAATAAGTGTGTAGCATGTCTTTGCCAAAAATATAAAGACAATTTTTAATAACTTTTTTTTTTTTGTAACACCTATCTATGGGAATAACTATTGCTAGGTTTCAAATTTTAAATTTTGATCTTGCAAACAATTACAATTGCTTTACATTTAAATTCCCTTCTGAATATTTATCTCAAATTTCAGCTTTCTACCTAACCAATTGCTAAAAGAACAAATAAAATTTTCTTATTTATAGGTTGTTCAAGTAGTGTTACTGGCGCAATCTGAGTTCTTTCTAGCGAAAATAATGAGAAAAGTTAATATAAACGTGTATCCGGAAACTTCCTTTATCGGGTTACGGCTAGTAAAAGATTTCGCCCGGATTCTGGGACAAAAAGCAAAAAAGCCATACTGAAATTCTATGAATCTAAATTATTGGGTAAACTTGATGGTTTCTTATCGTTTTTAATCTGACAAATTGAATAAAAAAAAGGCACCTGAACTATATCTCTAATAGTTTTCATAACATCCGACGTAAAACAGAAAAATTTGTTGCCTGAAAACACTTTTTTTATTTTTGTAATACAAAACTTTTGTTAATGAGTAAAATTTCAAAACATGTAAAGAATTTAATTTTGAGAAAACTGATGTAAAATAACGTAATAAAAAACAAATAGAATTTTAAGAAATTTGATTCTATAACTAACACCATATGAAATCTTTTAAATGTTACCACCTACAAAAAACGAAGGCTGAATAATAACTGAAGCTGAGGTATAATTGATACAATTTTTGAAAAATAAAATTTAAGGGATACATTTATTAAACTTAACAGTAAATTTTCAAACATCTTTCCTTCTATTTCAATATATTTGGCTGCACGCTTTCGGATCGTTAGCATTGCTCTCCACAATTCTGCATGACTTTTCTTTAATCTGTGCGGCAGCATCTGTGTAATACGAGCAACCAACTCTTTATGCGCATGAACTTTTCTCTTGAACACGATACTTTTCATTACACCCGCAAAATTTTTATTTGCCCCACACGCAAAAGTCTAACAGTGTTAATACAAGTGATCTTGGTAACTCGCCGCTAATCCATCGCTCTGGAAATTGCTCAATTAGGTATGCCGATACGGCACCTGAAAAGGGAGGAGGTCATATCATACTGAAAGTATGCGGTATATTGATGCTAATGGACCATATAATAGCAGCGGCAATTGTTCCTCAAGGAATTACAAATAAATGTTGGAATTTAGACGTTCTGGGAGATTGTCCAATTACCTGATCGTAAACTAGATCGCACCATACATTGACGCTAAATCGGTGTTGGAAATAACGTTCTACTGTCATTTGTGATTTGACTTCTGCCCATGCATATTCGTTGCAAAGGTTGTTGATGCTGTCCCGAGTAAATTGAATCTCGTCAGTAAATAAAATTAACCGGTCCAATCGACTGAGTATGGTTCATACTGCAAACGAAGAGGAGGATCTCTTGGTTGAAGCTTTTGTATTCGTTGATTATGTTAAGAATACAGCTGGTTGTTACGAACGATCCTCTACACTATAGTCTGGGAAACTCCGAATTATCAGGAAAGGCATTGTATATTATTGGACTGCACTGGATAGCCTCGATAATGGTTATCAATATCGGCATCATGATGGGCTGAACGGTCACGGTGAGTAATAATGCTGGTTAGTTGTACCCGTTTGTCGTGGTGTATGAAATGTTCCACTTTGCAAAGAGTTCCCAAAACATTTCCAGTATTATTATTATTTATCTATCTTACAAAGGTAACACTTATTCTGTGATCATAGATAATTATCTTCACAGTACATGCTGAAGTCATTAAACAAAGATGATTGTTTTATAAATTTGTTCAATTGCAAACTTAATAAAATTTCTTGTCTAAACAGATTTACAATGAAAATATCTCAAATCAGATTGAGATATCATCATCAATTGTGTTTTCTGTTTCTCAGAATGTTTCTTAGCGTCACCTGGTTCCTTTGAGTCTGCTATTTTGAATTTATCAATAGATGTCATTTGTCTTTCTAGTTTGAAGCTGGATCAAGAAAAGATGTTGAAACAAAACAAAAATTAATGCATTGCAGTTATCTATGTAACCTCTATATCTGTAAAATAATTTAATACCAAAAACAAAATTATAATAAAATTATCTATGTTTCTGAAATAATTTATAAGCAGTGGTGGCTCATAGCTAAAATTAGTGGAGGTGCTGCTCCAGAAAATTTTTTTCTGAGTATTTTCAAGGCCATAATTAAAGTTTTCTGTAAAATCAAACAAACAAAAAAAATCAATCAAATAGAATGGCTGGAAATAGGATAATAATCTAATTTTACACTTTATCACATTCATGAATGTGATACATGGTTTTTAAGCACATTGTGCTTGAGAACCGTATTCGGTTCAACTAAATAAATAATGCCAATACATATAATATCTTTTAGTAATATTAGATAATAACTTAATAAAATGTCCATAACTTAATAAAATGATGTCCGTAATAACTTAATAAAATAAAAAACACTGTAGTCCCCAATGGTGCTTAATTTTTAATTTCTATGTACACAGAAACAAATACATAATTAGTTTTTACTAATTACCTTCTCTTTTGCCCTTTCAGCATGTTTTTGACAGATTTGGCACCCAAAGAGCCCTTGCTTTCCACCATCTTCTGATCACTACTGAAAAGACAACTAAACCACTTTCATATTCATTCCACTGACTAAACTAGAAAAGGGAATGAACAAGGAACGTCCCATATATACATGGAGTAAGGAAAAAAACTACCTTCACCAGCTCACCAGGACTGGCACTGTGGGAGCAACAGTGCTCTCTCTCTCTTCCACCCTCCTGTGTGTGCTTTCGCACAACAGCCAAACACCATGCTACTGGAACTGTGAAGTGCATAGTTCCATACAAATATTTTGTATCTTTTTCATAAATCAGGGGATGGCCACTGACATTAAGTTTAAGGATTATGTATTGTACAAGTATAAAAAAGAATTAAAGAAAAAAGGACTAATTATATTTAATATTATTGATAATATCATATGGAAATAGGAGGTGCTGCAGTTCCACAGTGAGTCGTCACTGTTTTATAAATATGCTGAGTATTACCCACAGATATGGTAAAAGTAGTAAAAGTAAATATTAACTTTCTTTATTCATTCAAGACCAGAAGCTAAAAGGACAAAATAAAAATACTTTTGTTATCGTTTTAAAGTATTATTTAATTTTATCATGGTACATTTTTACTGTAATGCTTTTATTACAACTAATTCAAGTGCTTTACAGATTCACTAATTCAAATTATATATTTACAGTTTATAAATATTATTATGGTAATTTCTGCGATAAAAATTAAAGTAATGTAAGATAAAAAGGATCTGTAATTTGTTTCAAGAATTTTAAAAAGCTATTCTAATTGTTGTAAATGAATCCATAAAAAATTAATGAACCATTAAACCAGATTAAAAAAAAAATAAATAAAAATATCTTGTTTTAAAAAAAATATATATATAAATTACAAGGTTTTCCCTAATACAAACAATACTTAACTAGTTTTAGTGTAGTAACTTAATAAATACATTTATTAACTAGACATTATTCAATCGTACAATTCATATTTTCAAATTTATTGTAAGTAAAACTTTAAGAACACTCTACTCTAAATAATATCTCACAATACTATGAGACTAATATTAAGAGAATACATATCAAGAGTATTAATAGGAAATTAAATAATTGATCATCCTGCCATTCTTTCTCAGTTGTCAAGTACATACATACACTGAAAATAAATAACATTTAATGTATGAATGTCAATACCAATAACATATATAATATAAAAAACACTGGTTGAAATACTTGGTTTACTATTTTTCTCTAAAAGTGTTCAGTGTTATCTTTTAATAAATCTAATTCTTTTGAATAATACCTAGTCAATAAATTATTAGTTTTTTTTTTTTTTTTTAATAAAATTCTATCTTTTCATTAACAGTTATGACAATTATTTATAAATAATTTTATTTACAAAATTAAAAAAAAAATAAAAATTAAAAAAAATATTTTTGAAGTTATATAATTAAGAAGTATTAATAACTGGTATAAACATGTACGTTATTTCAATTATTTTTTAATACAATAATATTAGTGTACAAACAATTTTACATCAAAATATTATGGCGGTTGTAAACATAAACATACTTAAATTTTTGTTTGCTATTTAATTTTTATCACTGGAAAATTAAATTATATGTTTTATAAGATAAAATTGTAAAGCATTCTTTTTAAATAGATGTTCTATATTATTAACAAGAAGGTAAACTGTCTCTACAACTTCTGCTGATATAGACCTTCAAATGAAGTTAGATCTAGTAATTTTTTAGCCTGTATAACTTTAGTTTATGCTGGAAACTGTGTTCTAAAATATTTTAAGTTGGAAAAAATGTTTTCATTAGAGAATGGTAATATTACTCTGGTAAATAAAACTTGCATATCAAGAAAGATTACACAAACTTTGTAATCAAAATTCTTATATGCCTACTGGTAAAAAAATTGCCGGGAATAAAAAAAATATACAAAAGAAAAATGAGAAGGTAAGTGAAAAATCAGATCTAGAACTAGGAGAAAAAGTGATTAATTGTTATATTAGGGTTCTCCAGCAAAATAAGTATTCGAATGGATCCATACATCACAGAATAAAATAGCAATAAGTACATAGAGCACTAGCAATTACAGACTCAAACTAGCCATACAGATATTATTTATGACTAACAATAACACAGTGGGATACTATCAACAATACAAGTATGCATTTTATAACCATTTTTTTCTTTTATATAAATTTAAACATGATATTTTTTAGTTATGAAACAAAAATTACCATACATCTTTTAAACTAATCTCCCACACATGACTAGTTAGTTATATGGAGAATGTAAACTCAATAATTATTACTGCAATTGTATTTAATTTTCTTCATGTTTTATGCAATGCATTCTGTGAGTCCACATGTGATATATCTTATGTATTATAAAAAAAAAAAAAGACATTAATAGTGTAACAGGGGCGTAAACCTATATGTTAGTAGGACACATGTTTTCTTTCAATATAATTTTAACCTTTTTATTTTATTTCAATTTTTCCAGGAATTATGAAAAGTTGAATTAAAAAAATGAACAATGAAATAATATTTCATGAAAAAAGGAGAAAAAATCTTCTGTCATTTAAGGTAAACTATTAATATACTGACTTTGTTTTTAATTGTGAAAAATCCCATGGGTTGATGTACAGATAATAGTATTATTTTCTGTTCATATGAAATTTTCTTATTATTCCACAAAGCACATTTTAGTTTTTTTCATCAGGATGGTCTCTGTAATTTGGAAGGTAATACTGAATTCATAAAATAGAACGGTAATTAATTTTGGCTAAAATAAAAAACATGTTTTAGTTTTTATCAGTGTTATAAATCAAAAACATTTTTAAAATTTCCATGTTTTCTTATAAAAAGCTATGATATAATAAATAATAGCTAGATTTCATATTTATTGAAAGATGTTAAATTTAGCACATAATATATAATCTATATAACTCAGGATATTCAGGAAATTTGTAAAACAATATTATTATCCAATGCAGATTTTATAAAAAAAAAATTAATTATTTCACTGCACACTTACAGAAAAAATTTATTGCAAAAATATATGTATAATTTAATATTAGTAAGGAAAATTTGTATTGCTCATAAAAGGCAACTGTCAATTAGTTCTTCTTCTTGCTTTATTATTAGAAAGCAAGTTCTTGAAAATGAGGAAGATCTCTAAGGTTTAAGAAAGATTCCCTCCTAAGAATATACCAATCTTATTATACTTGTGCAAATGTTCATTCATGGCACAAAATCTTGCAATTATCAAATTCATGCAAATGTTCAAAAGCTCTTTTGGGTGCATGCACTAAAAAAATTCACTCCCCAACTAATCTCTATACAATCATGTGGAAACGAATAACTAAAAGAAAAGCAAAAGTTTGCAGTATTACAAATTAAAAAGCACTTGGAAGAATCAAAAACATTATACTGATAATAATAAATAAAAAGGGAATGGATCAAATGTTGGACATAAATTAACACTTAAGAAGAAATTTCTTAATTTAAAAAAAGTTTTAAAGGAATCATTTAGGGAAGAAATAATTTGAAGGATGAAGATGCATTTATTTGGCAATGTAAGTCATATAAGAGAATAAAAAAAACAGTAAAGTGACAAGAACATTTGAAAGAATTTATTTAACTAATCTGCCCAGAAATATAAAAAAAATATTTATCATGATTTATGCAAGTAACATAGCTTGATTTATTTATTCATCAGTTAGTAGAAAATTTTTTAAAATGGAAATAACTTTTCATAGTCATTATTGTGTTGTAATGGAACTAAATTAATTCAATAAAAATATTTGATAAAATGTGAATGACTTTCATGCAACATATTTAATCTTTACTCTCATACTTGAAGGGTGGTTAGTATATGATTCACATCTCCTTTTTTTTGGTAATTAAAAGTTACTTATTAAAAAATTACAGTTTTTAAACTAAACTGTGTAATTTCATTTTATACATTTCGTTTGGTAAAGGTGTTATACAGTAGATAAATAGTAATCATAAAAAATTATTTTCACGTTAATTTTTAAACCTTTTTTTTATCTCACAGAGTTATTAAAAAAAACTTATAATAGTTAATTTTTCCTGTTATACAGAATTGCAAAAAACAGCAATAAAATGAAACATGTGAATCCAGTACTATTTCTAAGAACTGATATACTAATTTTTGTATAACTGAAATAATGATGAACTATATTGTACTCATAAAAAGATATGTTCTTCAAGTCAAGTCTCTCTTTCTTCTCTGATGTGTCATGAAAAACTTAAGGGGAAAATATAAAACAATTAATTGAACACAAGGTATTCAACCACCTATCAATAAACCAAGATGTTCCTTTAAAGAATTAAAAGTATTCAATTCACTAATGATTAGTAAGGAGTAGAATAAATTTAAACAAATCTTTCTGAAGCTAATTAACAGTTAGAATTCTGTTTAGTACACATTTATTAAAAAAAAAAGTAATAATTGTTTTAACATTATTTTATGAAGGTTGGTTTATAGTTAATAAGCTACAGAAGACAAAATTGTCAAATTGTTAAATTAGTTTTGGATTTTTATTAGTCATTTTATTTGTTAGGAATAAATAGGGAGAGTATATATTTTTATAAAACACTGTTGTGAATATGCAGTACAATGGAAAAATACGAACTATGAATGAACCATTGCAAAATTTTCCTAATAAAATATAAATTTAAGAAAAATATGTTTTAAATAACAATAAGACCACTTAGTAGTTTCTAAAAAAATTGTATAAGAGAGAATATGTGGAGTTAATATTTACTCACTAATCAGGAATGGAAGTAAATATGATAATATTAACTCCTCTCTATATGTTATGTGTTAGACAATTAGCCAAATATAGTTTTATCCAAGAAAAATATTTTATTAAAATCAGTCATTGTATCTTATGAATTAATTATAATATAATGTATATAACAGTTTGATTTTTTATTTTAAAAATTCAATCCTACAGGAAGTACCATCTCTGCATGTTACTGCTGCTATTTTCAAAATTAATGCATGATATTTAGATAATATGTATTCTTATGTTAATAGATTTTTTTAAATTAACAACAGGAAAATTAAATATATTTCAATAAATTAAATACCTTTGTTAAAAACACTATGATTCAAACACAAAACAAAATAAAAAATTTCGTAACAGAATTAATTATCAATTTCAAACAGATAATCTTTTTTTTTTTATATTTGTTTTCAATTTTATACATAATATTATTGTTTTTCATATAAATTTATAATTTATGCATATAGATTATTAAATATTCAACAATTTTTTATATATATATAAATAAAGAACATTATAATTATAAGTATGGGTAATGATACTCTCTTACTAATAAGAATATTAAAGGCACATATTTTACAGTTAAATCTGAAGTACATATTTTTAATTAAAGAACATTATTCTAGATTAATAATTCACATTCTATAAATATTTTCAAATATAACACTATGTTTCAGGTATATTCTTTGGTTCCAGTGCCTTTATATTTAATAACATCATATTAAATTGTTTTCTTTTTTTATCTTAATACTGACTTACAACCAGATCTCATAAATTAATATAATAAAAAAAGTGTAAGTAAATTACATTAATTTTTTTTCAGTTTCCATGACTGTAAAAGCAATCTCATTTGAATATATCACGTAATTAGAGGATCAGTATTTAATCACATTAGATATAAAAATAGTATTTAATCATATTACATATAACAATAATATATAATAATTAGATACATATTAATAATAATTAGATATTTATTTCAATGCTTAAACTGAAATTTCAGTTTATTATTTCAGTTTAAGCATTGAAATAAGTAACCAAAGCAACAATAAACAGTCCAAGAAAAATTAGATAAAATTATAGTTCTGTGTTAAGAAATCTAATAATTATAACTGAAAATTTTATTTTATATTTAACTTTAATATAATAATGCTAAGTACTGAATAATAGTTAGAAGTTCGACCAATCAATCAATCTTCAAATTAAATTAAAGATGGAGCAGATGAGTTTGTATAACTTTCAGAAAAATTCAAGTTCACCAGTTTATTGTACAGCATGAAAATTAACCACTATGACTGCACAAAGCTAATGAAAAGAGGAAGAATATTATAAATGCTTCTACATTTCAGTAGAAAGATGAATGTACCAATTTCTGTTATCAACTTCATTTCACCACCAATATTTTCAAAGAATACCCTGAACTATAGAAAATCTAAGACCAGAGTCCACTTAATTTCTATCCTGCAATCTGGCATCACTTTTTTTTTTTTTTAATTCAGCAGATGAATTATTCACCACTTGTAACTAAAAATAAAAAGTAAAAAGTACTAAGATTACATTTAAAAATAAAAACTACTTTTGAATGTTAAAAAATAACTCGTAATTTATTAAAATTCATTTTTTTAATTTACTTATAAATGAAAGTAACTTTCACGTCACTTTTTTATTTTAAATAATATTATTATATTTTACTTACCATTTTATACATCTGATAAACAAGTTAATTCAGTATTATTTTTTATCATTGTAAGGTTTAATTAAAAGACTTTATTTATAAAATTTTTAATATACACATTTTTTTCTTGATTTTTAGGGGTTTTAGGTTTTTTTTTTTTGGTATTTTTCTAGCAATATGAAAATTCTGAAATAGAAATAACTTTTTAAAAGTATTTTTTAAAGTTATTTAATAACGAATTAGATACTAATGTTACTTCTCACTGGGATAGTTATACATTATATTTATAAATAAAAAATTATCACAGATGAAATCAAAATTATATTTTAAGAAAATATAATGCAAAATTCAATATATAGTTATACATATTACATATTAAAAAAAAATATATATATACTATAAATTTAAAATTCCACTAAATTATAGTATTCATTCAAAGAGAATTACTAATTTACAACTTAAATAAAAAATATTTAAAACCAACTATACAATTAAGTAAACATTGTGAATTGTATAGACAAGAGATTGTTTAGTGAAATCATTACTTTGTAAATTCATTAATGTACACAAGTTAAAAGTACATGTATTCATTAAAGATTAATAGTTTTGCTAAAATATTTTCAGTAATTATAAAATGTGCATATCTTTTTTTCATGCATTTAATTTAAAATTTGATTTTAAAACATATAAAAAACACTACTACACTCTCTTACCTTCACTTACTTTGTTTTTTAAATATTAAATTATAAAATTCATTATATCATAATATTGATATTATCTTGTGTATAGTTTTTAATGTATTCATGAAACAGTACTCAATCGTTCCAGTAAACAATATCGTTTCATGAAATTAACAAAAAAAATTATAGTTTATAGTAGCACTTATTTTGCTTTTTATAACATTTTGATTAACTCTGAGAGAGTGAAGAAGAACCATGTCACCGCTGAAATAAACCAAACAGGCGTCTTGAGGGTCTCTTTTTGTCAACAGAGGCCGGCGTACTTGTGCCGCTTTGTGGTTGTTCTGGATTGGCTAACTTTCTGCGCATCTGCTCATCCAATAATGCTTGCATATCCATCTAGGATAAAAACACAAAAGTAGTTAATTAAAAGATAATGGTATAAAACCATTTTTAATTAAATGTTTAGACTTCAGTATTTGAGTGACTACACTTAAACATTTAGAGTTAACTTTTAATAGATTTTTGTTTTACACATTTCTGAGTCAAGAACTCCTGTACATACTCATAAAGTGATCCAAAAGTAATGTATTAAAATTGTTGAAAAATGCTTCACCATACATCAGATCAATAAATAAATAAAAGCAATAAAAAGAAAAACAAAAGAAAATGGTTATTTTTTGCAACCTTCTTATACCCTCCATATGTTGAAGAGTTACCCTTTAATAAATGACAGTTTGGATGTTGATTAATTTCTCAGTGTCAAACTATCTATATAAATGTATAGTTATGAGCTGTTGCAATGCCTGCAACACTGATTCAGATTATTTTATCCTCAAATATTACACATTAGTTAAGTTCTTGCAAGTTATTTCTGAATAGATATTTTTTTTATATGATGCAAAATAAATAAGTAAAATTTGATAACCCAAGGAAATCATTAATAAAAAAAAAATATATATTTTTCTTCAAGAACTAGTATAACATTAATATAGAGTTATTCATTATACGACTAAATAATTCTGCACATTTTAGCTATAGTCAGCAGTCTGTAGTTAGCAACTTCTATATGCAGATGAAGTGTATGATTACCTCCTGGCAATTTTCAGTTGTGAAAAAATATGTGTTCATTGAAAAATATTACATTCTGAACTCATGTATTTATTGAGATGGTTTCATGTGAATTTCTATTGCGAACATTATATGGATTCACCAAAACTTTTCAAGGACTTGTTTAAAACTGTAGGTTGTTCAGATCCAACGCTTAAATTAATAGATCTTCTGGGCCATATGTTTTCATCCGTGTTACAAATTTCTTTAACACAGGTGACTGACTAACCATATAAGCAATGACTTAATGAAAATCTTCAGTTTTGGAAAAGATTCTTTGACATTCAAGAACAACTACTTTCATTAAAAAACACATATGGGCTGTTGAACCACATTTTATTTTTACCTTGGCTTGCACCAATCAACCACAAGAACATTCAGTGCCAACATTAATGTTTGTTCCCCCCCCAAAAAAAAATCCCCTTTAAAACATATTTTTTTACATCACCATATATAATCATGTATAAATCTAATTTAATCTATACAGAGAAAAATCTTTTAAAAAAATTACTACAGTAAGATTTATTTTAAGATGAATTTTACAAACCTTTACCATTGATTGAGCAAATTTTCACTCTACATTACAAACTTTACTTTCTGGAAGAATTTAACATAAAGAAAAACCTAGCATGCTACATACTGCAAAAGTATTTTTAAAGTTTCACCTTAAAAGAAAGTGTACTGAAGAAAACATTTCAAATTTAAAGCATAATACTATCATGGATGTCAAAATTAAAATATTTACTTTTTACTTTCTACTTTTTTCTTGCCATTTATTCTTTTTTAGTATCTTTCTTGTAAATAAACTGATTTGTAGACTAATACAAATACTATGAAGGGTCATAGAAGTTCAACAGTGTAAGTTACTTGACTTACTACATAGCTTTGACACTAGATGTGCAGTGCCTCAATGCTCATATCAGAATATTCATGCTACATGGAGCAATTGCTGAACTCACACTGTGGACTACAGTTTTTTAATTTTGCATGGGCAGGAAGTCTATTAAAGCTATCAATCCATTTAATAACTTTGGTGAATATTAATAATTTTTATGAAATTCCTGCAACTAACATTATTTAAATGGTATTTTGTACAAAA
Source organism: Zanna intricata (assembly GCA_010016005.3). NCBI lineage: Eukaryota > Metazoa > Arthropoda > Insecta > Hemiptera > Fulgoridae > Zanna > Zanna intricata. The sequence goes on from JAAAKQ030018215.1 coordinate 12,901, forward strand.
TAGCAAAAGAACAGCCTCACTTCTACATAGGTTAACAAAGAATTAATATGTTATAGAGTAGTTAGTTAATGGTATAGATAAGTGCAAAAAAATTACTTATTTTTGACTGCAACACATATGAACACATAGATAATCTACAAAGCAACAGAATTATACACTTTAATGATAACATATACAACTATATAAAAAACAGAAAATATGTTTAAGGTGTTAGTAAACTAACCTGCCATTGCTCAAGTTGCTGAGAAAGTTCTACCTTTTGTTGTATAGCTTCCATAAGCTGGCTATTAGCTTGCAATACATCTATTCTTGTACGGGCAAGCTCAACTTGTGTTGCATTCTTTCTTGCAACGGCACCATCACGTACTTCCCAAGCCTTTTTAACCATCTCATCTCTAGCAAGACCACCTGCATCTTTTAAATCAGCACGAGCACGATCTCGTTCTTCAAGCGCTCCAGTCAGTTCTGTTTCCTTCACACTTAGCTGAAAATAAAAATATCAGATTATTGTTATCATCTGTTTGCATACAAAATTCTTGGTACACTGGTAGAGTAGCTGCTAATAGAAAATTATAATTTATTATTTATATAAACTTTGAAACTTTCCTCCATCTCAGAAAAAGAAGGATTGTAGACTCATAGGGTTTTGAAAGGAAGAATTTAAGAACAGAAGTTATATGTGGTGATTTAATACCGCGATGGGAATCTATGTAATTGTTAGGTTACAATCTATGAATTAAACTACTTAAATAATGATTTATCTTAGCATAATTCAAAGGATTGGTTTGTAAATTATTATTTCATTTTGTTCCACACCATCAGTGTTAGTGACAAGCAGCTAAATGACAACCAGATTTATCATATTGTAAACATGATAATTTATTCATCATCAGTATTGTGTTGACAATATTATTGTAATCAATGTATTAAAATATTAGTATGCAAAAAAAGCAGCATGACAGTCTTCTTTTAAATGTGGTCTGATGAAGACATTTCATGATCTATTTATACAATAACTTAATGTGTATACAAATGCAGCTAAATAATAATAACAGCTAAACAAAATTGTTAAATACTTTGTGAAGAAATTTTTAATCATTCATGAAAATATCAGAGGAAAATTTTTCATTTTTGTAATGCAAAACAAAGATTTTCATGAAAAATATAAACGCAAACATATACAAAAGTTTTAAAAGTAATATTACTTTGAAATTTAATCTTTTACAAAAGACACATGGAGCGCCAAAATGTGAAAATGTTTTTAAGACCTTATTTCAAAATATTTTCAGTCGTTTTTATAACTATCCTTAGTTGTCTACTTGACCATCATATGAACGTAAACATAAACAAATATTATACTAAATGATATCACATAAACTTTACAAACATTCTTAATACATACCTATAAAAAAAAAACAACAAAAATAACACACCCCATCAGAAACATCAATTAATGCCATTATGTGAATGTCAACATTCACAGAAAATGGTTACAAAGATATTGAAAATTTTCTGAAGTACATTTTTTAAAAACATATATAATTTTAAAATTAAAATTGAAAAATATGATCAAAAGAATATTCCTAATTTTAAGAACAGTAGAATTTTTCAAATCTTACAGAAAGGTAAATTAGTAATTCTGTATAAAAGTTATTACTGAAAATATAAAATACAAGTAAGTGAAACGAATACTAACTCACCTTATTTTGGATAGCTGTTACAGACTAAATTAAATTAATTCAGTATTTCCAATAATGCAGATTTAAAGATGCTAATAAACATTATTAAATAAGATGAGTAAGAATTATTAAGTGTAATGAAGTATACTTAAATGTAAAGATCGTCATAACAGGATATCAAAAAGAGAGAAAAGTTTTATAAAAATACAATAGGATTACTAACTAAATAATTTTCAAACATTAATTCATTTAAAATATTCTGCTTATATGTTTTGCATTTATCATCAGTCAAAACATACTTGAGCTGTTTTTTTTTTTTTTAATTAAATTAGAAATCAGTCAAAATAAACATTAATAGAGGGACCAAACCATCAACACATGATATCACCCTACAGGCCACTTCATTGTTATCAATACTTGGTTACTTAGTTTTGTATTTGAAAAGTTTATTTAGAAAATATATCATACTGAAATTCTCCCTTCTAACCATTCTGAATTAACATAGTTTAATGCAAGGTTTGAAAAATTGTACTGTACTTGCAGATTCTCAAAGTATTTTTTTTACAGAATAATTGAAAATGTAATTAAACACAAGAAAACACTTTATTTTATTACTTGTTATCAACTGCTAAAATAAAATAAATAGTACAGTAAATCTATAAAAAGGTAACTAAAAAAAAAAAATCAACTATTTCAAGAAATATAATTTTTTTTTAAATTTGCAAAATTAAAAAAAAACTATAAAGCATATATCTATATCTACATATATACATATATATTTTATAGTTCAGATGTACTAAGAAAAGAGTTAATGATTAGTTTCTTTCTTTCTTTCTAAGAAGGATATGTCTCAATAACAATTGATAAATTTAGCTGATAAAAATATATAGTAACCTTTTTTTATATTTTTAATATATGAGCAAGTGCTTGATAACCAACTTATAAGTGACTGATAATCAATCAGCTGCTACTGACATGATCAACAGAAAAATTATTGAAAAAAAATTAACAAAAGCATACAAAATACTGTAACAGAAAGCTAACATTTAATTAAAAATAAAACCAGTCAAAAGAAAATAAGTGCATTTAGTAATATTACAAAATTGTAAAAATAATAAGTGAAAGCAAAAATATATTTTTAAAACAATAACTAATAAATAAAAGCTGAAATAAGTAAAATAGGTATTTTAAGCAGTGTTAAATAAATAGTTGAAATATAAATGCTAAAATACTAAAAAGTAAATAAACAAATCTATAAATATTGCAAAAAAAATTATTTTAATAAAAATTCTTTCGAAACTATAAAAAGTTTTTTTTATGTACTTCAAAAATTGGAAAAAGTGCTGGTACAAAATTATTATATCTGAAAAGGAGTACTTTGAGGGTGAAAAATAAATATTGATAAATTTTAAAAAAATTTTGAGATAAATTAAAATTCAGCGTATTTGTTGACCAAAACTTATAGATGTGTAGAAAAGTTATAAGAAGTTGAGAGGATTTTTTGACAAGAGACATCATAGACTAAAAAATAAAAACTTTAACCATAAGCTCATAATGATCATTTTTATTAGCAGATTCTTCCCTTTTGCAATTTTAAGCAATTATAAGACTAAAATAAATAAAGTAATATTAATTTTTCCTTGAAACTAACAAAAACATCACTTTTTTTGCTAATAGCAGTACAGGTTAATAATCTCCTATGAGTAGAAGTGTATGTCAGCATTTTATCACAATAGAAAGGGATTGTCATTTAAGGTAAAAGACATCAGTCAGCATTAACTTCTCTAAGCACAATACACAGCTAATCTATCTTGCAATGGATAGAATGAAAGTGTGTTTTGATGGCTTAGGTACAAGTTCTAAAAGCACATTTGGCTCAGTGAATAAGGCAGTAGAAAAATAATTCCTGTTCCTTCATATTTTCCCTAGCATAGCATAAAATGCTTGTCATTATGAGAATGGCTATACACTTTTAAACAGAAACTTGTTCTTATATGAGGTTACCTACAACTGTTTGATCAAAACATCTAAATGATATAATTTAAAAAAAGGTTTAAATTAATTTTTTCAAGCCCTATCAAAAAATGTGAAAAGTGCACTAATCTTTCTTTTATATAAAAATTAAAAAACCTTATCTATTTCAATATCCAGTTTCTCCAGCTTTGATTTTGCACCAAGAAATTAATAAAAATAATTAACAAAACTACTTTAAATGAATACTTCTAAATTAAAAATATTTAATAGTAACATCTCTAAGAAAACAAATTAAAGATACGTAAGTACTTAACTACACCATATAAAAAGTATTTAAGTTTAATGATTGGTTGAAAGTGAGTATAATGTTTAATAATTTATATCAGAAAACAATTTAGTACTAATAAGATCTGAATGCCCTGGAAGATATCTTCAAAATTTGGAGGTACTGATTCAAGGTATCAAAATTAAAAAAAATTGTTCACAAAGCCAAACCCTCCTATCACAATAATTTTCCATCTATCTCCAATTCTGTGTTTTCAGAAAAAATTTATATCTTGGGAGGAAATTAAAATATTGTAATGAAATTCAATTACCCAACATTACTAAAATAAATATGTTTAAGAATTTGTTTTAACAATTTCTGTCATACCTCAGCTATTTGTAAAGCGATTTAACAAATAACATGAAGTATTGTTCATAATAAAATTCTTAAATATTTAATAAACATAAATCCATGAAACTAATATTTACAAAGGCATTTATGATTAAATAATTTAAACAGCCATATTCTAAAATTTTCTAAGGTAAACTTTTCAAACTTAATTGTTCTATAAATGTTGTTGGGTAACTCTGAATCAAATTTCATTTAAATATTTCAAACCATTCCTATCAGATATAAATTTTTATTTAAAAAAAAAAAATCACAAAGTGAAAAATGAAGTATGGTACAAACTTTTTTATTATTATTATTATTTTTTTATTTTGATACCTTGAATCAACCCCTAAAGTTGTGAAAACATATTCCAGGATACTTTTTATAAATCTAAAAAGAAAATTTAAAGAGAATGTAGGCATCTATTATTTTTATAGAAAAACTGAACTAATTGTTAATGATTCATAAAAAGAAATTATTTATCCAGATAAGCAAATGGCATTGAACGGTTGTAGAAAATTGTTGCACTAACAAGTGCTGATAAAGAATTAACTGCAGTGCAAATATGATTTTGATTACATTGTAAAAAAGTCACAAAAAAAATCTAAATGTCAATTACAATAATGTATAATCTGTGTGAATTTATTTATATAACTCTTTCTATATGAAAATACATTTTTTTTTTTCAGCTACTCCGAAAAGTACAGAAATAAAGGAAACATTCTTACCTTTAATTTTTTATGTCATCAAACAATTTTCGGGCCTAAGTCCATCTTCAGTGATGTTTTTTTAAATTCCCTTTTATGGATAGTTACGCAATTAAAATATACTTATAGGTCAAATATAAAAATATATTTAAATTTATAGAACAGATATTTGTTCAGTCAAGAAATCAAAAACATGCTATCTGTTATTAATTCAGTATTGTAATAATTATTTGATTTATTTACTCTTACCATTGTATACAAACTTAAATAATTTTTATAAGAATGTCCCCATCAAATCCTGTCTGCAGATTCATGAGGTTGGATTTATGTTTATATTCATATATATACATTTTTTTCTAGAATTTCTAATTTTTTATTATCATTTTCATTTTCAATAGTACTTTTTTGATTGTTTCAAAATTATTTTTCAAAGTAGTTATATTATGTTTGTAAATTATTAAATGGCTATATTTAAGAAACCCATTTTTTTATTTTTAAATGACATGAAATGTTCATTAAATCTATCTTCACAAATGATATATTTGTTTTTCCAATATACTTTTTTTACAATTGTTACATTTTATTTTATAAACACTGGAAGAATCATATCTATTTTTTTATTATTATTATATTTTTAATTTTTTATTATATGATTATCAGGTTTATATTTTTTTTTATCATTATATGAATCAATTAAGTTTTCTATAATTTTATTTGTGTAGGAGTAATTTATATAAATATTTTCATTACTTTCATTTTCATTTATGGATATTAATGTAGAGTAATGTTTGTATTATTGAAGTATTTTGAATTTTATATACATTATATATATATATATATAATCAAAGAGGTGTGATATCCATTTTTTATAGCTACATTCTTTACACAATTTATTTCTTTGTATAATTTCTGTTTATCATTTATGTATTTTATTGCTCTATTTATCATGTTTTTAAAAAAAATAATTTTTTTTGGATCAAGGGTGGTTGGAATTTGTGTTTATAATAATTTCATATAACATTAAATAAATCAAATAATTATTACAGTACTGTATTAGCAGACAACATGTTTTTTAATATCTTCACTGAACAAATATTTGTTCTAAAAATTTAAACAGTTTTTATATTTCAATCAATATATTCTTTTAAGCAAGTAAATATTAATAAGAAAGAATTTAAAAAATAAAATACATCACTGAAGATGGGCTGAGGCCCAAAAATATTTTGATGGGATAAACAGTAAAGGTAAGAATGTTTTTTTTTATTCTGAATTTTGTAGAGTGGCTGAAAAAAATCATCTAGACATGGTTATAGAGGAAATATGGAGTATAAGAAGTTTAATTTAAATAAATTAATATACATATAAATGTATGATGATGATAATGCAGACAATTATGTAGATTGAAAATGATAATTAATAAGTTTCAATTTTAATAATTACATGAATTATGCTAAACTTAAGTTTTAATTATAATAATACAATTTATTTTAGTTAAAAAAGATTTAAAAACCAACATATATATATATATAAGTATCCCCATTGCAGCTTTACCCAAGTTATATGGTTATACAGTTACTCGCATTTCCTGTCTAGCCAGGACCCCCCCCCCCTATGTTCATTAAACTCAAGCTTATGAGAATAATAATGGTGGTTCGCATATAGGAACTGTGGAATTGCAGCACCCCCTACTTCCACTTGGTATTATCTATTACAATTAATATAATATGTCAGTTTTTTTTAATTCTTTCTTTATACTAGTGCAATGTATAATCCTTAAACTTAACATCGGTAGCCATCCCCCATGTTATGAAAAAGATATAAAAATATTTATATGGAACCGTGTGCTTCACAGTTCCAGCAGCGTGGTGTTTGGCTGTGGTGCACATGTTAATATAGGAGGCTACACGCAAGGCTGTGAGAGAGAGAGAGAGAGAGAGAGCACTGTCACTCCCGCAGTGCCAACCCTGCTGTGCTGGTGGAAGGTGGTTTTTATTTTTTACTTCGCATGTGAACATTCCTTGTTCTTTCCCTTTTCTAGTTTTTTTTTTTGTTTTTAATCTCCGGGACTACTGTTATTTCATCAGAGGATGGAGATGAATGATTTGTAGCATGCGTGAAAATGTCATACCTGACCGAGATTCGAACACGGGACCTCCAGATGAAAGGCCAAGATGCTACTAGTTGCACCAAGGAGCCCCTTTTCTAGTTTAGTCAGTGGAAGGAATACAAAAAGTGATTTAGTTGTTTTTTTAGTCGTGATCAGAAGATGGAGGAAAGCAAGGGCTCTTTGGTTGCCAAATCTGTCCAAAAACATGCTAGAAGGGTGAACAAGAAGGTAATTAGTAAAAACTAATTATTATTTGTTTATGTGTACATAGAAATTATAAATTAAGTATCATTGGACTAAATTGTTTTTAAGTGGACATTTTATTAAATTATTATCTAATAAAACTAAAAAATATTATCTGTATTCACATTTTATTATTTTTTTAGTTAAACCAAATATGGTTTTTAAGCAGAATGTGCTTTTTTGATGGGATAAAATATAAAATTAGATTATTGTCCTGCTTCCAGCTGTTCCATTTGATTAATTCTTTTTTTCAGTTCTTTTATTTTACAGAAAACTTTAAACATGACTCTCAAAAAGCTCAGAAAAAAATTTTCTTTCTAGAGCAGCATCTCCACTAATTTTAGCTATGAGCTGCCACTGGAAAATAAAAATGATGAATTAAAGCCTACTCAATTTATAATATAATATCAATGTATTGTAATTTCTTCAAAACAACATTTTGGCGAGAACAGGACCTGAAACTTTCATGTGATCTGAAGAACAAGGGTTTCAAAATAGTCAGCCTCCATCTTAAAAATATTAGTTACAGCTGGTTATCCAAAAAATGTATTTTGCCCATTAAATAATTTATTAATTTGTGTTAAATTAATTTATAATTTTGTTGATTTATTAATCTGCTTTCATGAGTCCTTGTAGATTTTTGGGTGACTATAGTTGATTTTTAATTTTTTAATTTTATTTTTTTAATCAAGTAACCAGAGGCAGGTGCTGCCAGTCCATTGCACATACAGTAACAGTGGCAGTGCCTGTGTTGATTAGCAACCATGCACCACTTAAAAAATCAAAATTCAAAAAACTTGAAAATGATTTTTAGATATTTAACTGAAGAGTATTTGCAAGCCCGGATCCAGTGAATATCTTCTTTAGTATAGTCAGAAATCAGGAAAAATTGCAATCATTGTTCAAAATTATTTTATGTTTCTTCAGGTTCAGTTTAAAAATTTTTAACATCATAATATTAATAGGTGTTAAATTATCTTGAAATAAAGTTTTTGAATGATAAGGCAAAGAAGGAGGAATTTAGAAGTCAATAAAAATGGAAATCTTATAAAATAATATATCAAAAAATTCTAAAGTACAATAATAAAAGGAAAGAAACGTGTCTTGAAACAGGTAAACATTTCTAAAGGATTTAAGAGGTCATAAATTAGGTTCAAAACATAAAACTCAACTAAATTAAAAATACAATTACACATTCTGATAGAATAATATAAAATTTGATAACAAATACATACATAAATGTGATCTGTCAGATACATACTTTATATATGAATTAAATTTTTTCAATAATCTTAGTTATCCACAATGTTAATCAACTTAATAAAGGACACTGGATGGTGAAGTCTCCCAATCTCACACGAAGTCAATGTTGTATCAGACATGAATAATTTGAGCAGAAGAAGAAGAAGAATGACTTTGTAATTAATATGATTATATATTTGCTTATCACTCACTTATTTTAAATATAAAAAAGTTTTTTTATTAAAAAAATAAGATAAAGTTACTGCAAATAAAAATTATAAAAATTGTCATTGTCATATATATATATATATATA
>JAAAKQ030018227.1:0-17930 GCA_010016005.3 Zanna intricata
TGTGTGAAAAATGCCATGCCTGACCGGGATTCGAACCCGGAACCTCCGGATGAAAAGTCGAGACGCTACCACTCGGCTACGGAGGTCGGCAAACTAAAATGATGGTTGGAAGATTTTCAGACCGTTATCATGTAAATATTAAATAAGAAAATAAATATGCATGTATATATATAAAATAAAAGAAAATGAAGCATGCTTTAAATAAAAAATACTGTCTTATGTTATCAGACGATTCCATACATCAGGAAAGAAATTTATAAAAATATGACTGATAGCGACCGAGGGATGTTCTATAATTAAATATAACACCCTCAATTTCCAAGCCCGGCTAGCTCAGTCGGTAGAGCATGAGACTCTTAATCTCAGGGTCGTGGGTTCGAGCCCCACGTTGGGCGCAATTTTTTTTTTTTTTTTTTAAATTACATTACAAGGTTTATTATATTTATGAAGAAATAAATTTTAAATCACCATTCTTTTTGAGTACACAGTACTATTTTTAATTAAATTTTACTCTAATCGACATTTGAAAATTATGCACTATCTTTACATACTGATCTCGCGTATATTTATCTACTCTGCTTCCAGCAAGTTATTATAATTTAGTAATTTCAAATAGGATTTTACAAATTACTATTCTGTTTGTTAATTGTAATTAAAGATAAATAAAATTTGTTATGTATTTTTAATTCATTAATTATCAATAAACTTTAAAAAAAAAATGTTATAAAATTAGCACTTTTATGAACCGAAATAGAACTATAAACCAATTTTAAACTTTATTAATCAGTTCTTTGTAGGTTTAAGCTATTAAAAAAATTACAACAATAAAATTATCATGTTATCGATTTCTATTAACATAATTAATTAACGATTCTGTTTTACAATACACACACCCCATATTACTTATTTTTTAATACTGTATTTTTTTTTGTAAAATATATTCGTCCATAAAAATAATAAATCTTCTTCATAAATAGAAAAATATTTAGCTTTTGTTTTTATTTAATGTAGCAAAAACAAATGGAATCGTTGTTATGTCACGAAGAAATTTAGTGCCGGTGTCGTGAAGTTAAAATTTTAAAACTTCATGAGGGTTCATGCTGTACACTAAAGCAGGATTATTTTTTTTAATTTTTTTTTTTTTTTTTTTTTTAGTTCCACATTTTATTTAAAATCGGTTACATTATAGAGAAACCTAAATCAATCTGATCATACATAAACGCTTGATATCGAAACTTTACAGTAATTAAGATTATCAAAACTTGGGAGAAGAGTTCATACACTAAATTTTAATAACAACACCGGTCAAACAAAAACAAAAAACCAAAATGAAGTAAGAGATAAATTCTGAGAAAGAAAAAATGAAATACAAAATAAACGAAAAAACGTAAACAGAAGTAAATAGAAAAGAGCATTCAACAGGGTGCGTTAACATAAATCACAAATACACCATGAATCAGATCGTAATAATATAGTCAATATCATTATCATCTGTTCATAATCATATAACAAACCAAATCATAAATCACATAGGATCCCTAAGGTCTAGTGAGTGGAGGCGTTTAACTTCTAGGATAACCGGAGGAGACGCCTCCTAACGTTATCCAAGAGGTTAATGACTAACCTTCAACATTCTTTAAATGACATTCTTGGACTAAAATTCTTAAATGACATTCTTGACTAAACGGTTCAAGTGATTGTTTAGGTAGTTCATACCTTGAACTGAAGCGTTTTATCTATACCCGGACAGAGAGTAAACCCAAATATTTATGGATCGTAATATTTTTCGTAAAGCACGGTGCTTCTCTAATACACCCCATCAACTTCGTCTGGAACCGCTGCAATATTTCCACGTTGTTCTTGCTTGTCCCCCTGACTTTTTAATAATCAGTTAGAAGAATGCCATCATTTTTGCTTCAGAGGTGGTCACTCAACTATTGAAGAAACATCCAGGATTGTCAACATTATTAGCCATGTCTAGAAGAGATGATAGGTAGCCATATCTAGAGGAGAAGAGAAGGTCGGCTGTTTTTTTTTAGACGTCCAGCAGATCTTTAATTAGGTCTGGTTTTCCGGCCTATTGTAAAAACTGAAAAGGAGCCTTCCTCAACCGTATTACTTGATCATGCATAGCTATCTGGATGGATATTTCTCCCAAGTAAGATACAATCAGGACTTGTCAGTATTCTTTGATGCTGAGTTTGGTGATCCTCAAGGGTTCGTTCTATATTCTTGATCGTTTATCTTTATTCTCGATCTTCACGGCGGACCTCCCGCCTACTGAGGGCATAACAACTACGTCATTTACGGATGACATGACAAACCTGGCTGTGGATGCCTATCGTAGCGTCGTAGGTAGATGATTATTTGAAAGTGCCACGTTCGGGAGGAGATACGGCGGTTCGGTACTAAATTCAAAATGAGACAGACCAGACATGGGGAATGGCTCACAGTTTCTAGAAGGTTAATTGGAATGGATTGTAAATAAAAATAATTTTTTTCAGAGAAAAAACTTGTTAATTTTTTTATAAATTACTATATTTTTACTATTTTATTTTCTTTATTTACTATTAATATCGTTAAATGTAATGATGATAGTTCTTTCAATGTTTTGTACATCTTTTAAGGGTTGCGGTCATTTATAGAAACCATTTTGTTGTGGTTTTGCACATTATTACGACATTTAACTTAACGAATAGCTACCGCAGAAAACTAAATTAAACAGTAAGCTGCTAGCCTGTAACTGGAACAACAACAATAATTATTTTAATAAGTAGTTATATAGTTGTTTATTATTATTTTACTATTTTTGTTGTTTAAGACCCTTAAGTCAATTCATAAAATATAAAAAAATAGTATGTAAACTAAAATCTAGATGATGACATTCAAAATTCAAGCAAAAATTTTTTTTATAGTTGTTACTTATATATGTTATGAAATGTTAGTGATTAATAACAAATTTTCAGTCCTTTATTCTTGCAATTGAAACATAAACATATTTTTGTAGCAGCAAATTTACACTAAAACAGTCGGCAGTTTAAAGCCGATGGATAAAAATACGGATGGTGCATGAAAAAATCCACCATTCTTAAAAGACCTATCGTGAAATTTTAAAACTCTTTGTAAAGCCTAGCATTTTTATATACTCAAAACTTTTAAGGGAACCAAAATTAAAACGCAGAATGGGTATTATTTTCAATAAAACAAATATACATATTTATATATTCACGTATATGTCTGTATGAAAGTTCTGGAGTACCCCTAATTTCAAGTACATACATTAAAATTAGCTGCATATGTGCTTATTGGTACTGAATTCGTAATAATCATTTAAGTGTGTTAAATATATAATACTTTTACTTAAATATATATATATATATAATACTTTTTTTTACTTAAATTACGTGTATTCACACACAAGTAATCATTTTGGATAAGTATAAATAAGTCTATCTTTTTACAAATTAATGTGTACTGTGATAAAAACTAAATTCCACATTCATTTATTTCTAAAGTACTGAGTTATCCGTATAATTAAATAACAGACGTAAAGAACGTATTTGTTATTTACGTTATTAGAACCTGAGGTTAGTATCATTACGGTCTCGTTTCTTTATAAAATGGAATTTTGTTACGCTAGTAATGATGCCGTGAAACTCTTGGCAATGATCCTATTATAATTTTAATACGGTTCATTCAATATAATAATATAGCTCTAATAAATGTTCATTTCTATAAAGGACATATAAAAGTTCTTCAGTCCAGAAGTCGTTTTTATTGTTAAGTTTATAAAAGAAATTAAACTTTTACATTCATTTATATTGTGTGCCAGCTGTGAATTACCGTACTATAAAACATTACATAAAATTTTAATAATTTAAGAGACTTTTTAAGTAGTTAACGCAACGAGTTTTATGTCATCTATAAATTTATTTGAGAATGAAAATATTACTCTAATATGTTTCTCGGTATTTATTAATTGAATCAAATGAAATACGATAGCATTAGATGCATAATTTAAATTTGCATAAAAAAAATGGAAGTTTTTGCATGTTTATGACTTCTATTATCTTCTATTTATGATTGTTATGTTTTAAACGAAAACGAATAAAATTATTGTAACATTATGATTTTTCCTGAACGTTCCTTCATCTCTTAATTAACCAGCTTAATCACATTTTAAATAAAAATATTATTGAATATTGTTTTATGGATTTATTATTTCATAATAAACAAAATCTTTTTGGAATTCATATCTATTTCTCTGGGGGTAGGTAAATATTCTTCTATAAAGTGATACCTTAATATTTTAGAGATTGACTTTTTACAAGATTTTGCCACAAAATCATTTTCTCTTCATCTGTTAGTCTTAAGACTTATCTCTTTAGGATTTAATGGATCCACCTGATTCTCAACCTTCTCCTGTAATAACACAATTCAAAGGTTTTTTTTTTCTTTCTTTTTTTTTCAATTTCCAAGTTTCATAAGCATTACAGCTATGCTTTTTATTGATTCTTTGAAGAGTTCTTACAATTACATTTGATATCAAGATACTTTTTTTTGCATGGCTCTTATCCTTGCTTGTACAAGTAAAGTTGTAAAAAGTACTCTTTTTAAAACAGCATTACTTTTTCCATCCTTTGCAATTTTTTAAACCAAATTGGAAGAATTTCATATTCTCTCATTTTATTCTATGTTGTGCTCCCCTACGTTAAGAGTTATCGTATTTACTCCCGTAATTCACGCACCTGAATTTTAAACAATATATTTTTTTTTTAATATTAAAAAATAAAATATTCAGTCAAATAAATACAATTGTCTCACTGATTATTACATTTTAGTTTCTTTATAAACCTACGCAAAATCGTTTCCACGCGTAAATCACTCACCTACTTTTAGATAAGAAATGTTGATCAATACAGTGCATGAATTACGCGAGTAAATTCCTCATTATTCTTTTTTCCAGATTTTATTACCCTTTTTTTTTAATTTTATTTATTTTCAGACTGAATTTCTCTCTTTTATGTATTCATCTGAAACATTTGCACTTACAGGGGAAAGTTCTTTCATTTGTAACTCATCTTACAAATATAGTTCATATTTAATAAAATTTCTACACCATTGAAAACATATTAATGGATTACTGCCTAAAAAAATTTATCAGGTTGTGCAAAGTTTCAACATTGTTAACGTAAGTAAATTAATAACCTTACATTTAATCCAAGGAATTCTATTATGAATTTTACTGTTTATTATTTTAAAGTTACATTTAATATTTTTTTTGTTCATGACATTTAGTAATGTTAATTTAGGTATATAAAAAAATTCTGCAATGATAAAATTATTTGAATAGAATATCAATAAATTTTATTATAAAATCAAATTTTATAATTTAGCGGTTTAATTAACGCGCTTTGAAACTTTTTTACCCGTCTTTATGATTTTCCTAAACGACTAGTATACATTACATTTTTTATATCAGTATGAATTTTTTCAATTTGTCTTAGCAAAAGTTTATATTTTTTAATTTAAAAGGATTAAATATTTTTTTAAATTACAAAAATTATATGCTTTATTTTATAAACATTCTAAACTGCCCAGCAGGAGGTAAAATTTGATCATTGTTTCAATTTTTTTTTTACATCTAAAGAAAAAAAAGATAATCTTTATATTTTTTTTTTTTTTTTTTTTTAGAACGTTAGTAAGTTATTGTATTATTATATTTTTTATATAACATTTTTAAATTTTATTTCTTACAAAGTGTAAAAAAAAAATAATAAATAAATTAAAGATCAGCTTTTGATAATATAACTTTTACTTTGGACTTCTTCCATTAAACAACATATGTTACGGAAACTGGTTCGAGAAATAATTTTGTCCCAGGAATATATGTTTTCATAATGATCAAACCTTGAAGTGCTATCAAATGTGTTAATAGTGGATAAATTATTATTGCTGATATCAATGAATAACAGTATTAACTAAAAAAAAAAAGTTAGTAATATCATTTTTTTATCATCATAATGAAAACGTATGATTTAGATAATAAACGATGAATTACTGAAACAAATTTATATTTTGAAAAATATTAATTTTTATAAATTACTTAATTAATAATAAATAAATTATCTATTTAAAATAAATAATATTTTAATAGTAATTTTTATTAACAAATGATAAATATACTGATAAATCACTACTCTGTAATTAAAGTAAATTACATATTTTACAATTTATTTCTTAATTATACCTTGTGTATCATCTTGAATGCATTTTGCTTGTGTTTTTCTTAATTTAAATTTACAATATAGTTGTTTTAGAAAATATATTCTACCGCATTTGTTGACGGTGAATGATTGTATTTACATAAGCTAGTAAATATATATATATATATATATATATATATATACATTATTTACTAATATTTTTCTAGTCTTACGTTGCCGTACAGATTATCAAAACTAAAAACAGTACAGATAATCCACGCACAGTGAGTGGGTTGTGAGTTTTGTACTTTTTTCTTCTTTCATTTTTTTGATGTATTAGCAAAAAATTAATAAATCAATCGGCAATCTTCTCTTAGAGAAACAGTATTCATTAAATAAACTATTTCATGCTCTGTTGACAATAATACAAAGAAAGAAAGAAAGAAAGTGAGAGGGTTGATTCGTACTTTATCGTGCACATTTGCATATACGTAACGTTAAAAAATCCAACATTTTCTTTAGTTTAAATTTGTCTAGATTATTATTCTTTCAGTAGGTAGATAAAAAAATTATTTTTCACCAGTTTTTTTTTTTAGAGTACCTTATATTCTCAGTTGTATAATATAAAAAAAAAAAAAGTTTTTATTATATCATTTCTTATAATCGCTTAAATCTCATAAATAATTTAAAAAATACTTAAGAAGATCAAAGATTACCTTTCTATGAAACTCAGTTTCGCTCCTGAATTTCTTGAATTATTAAATAATTTTCTTGAAAGTCATACATGTTTTCGAATAACATAGGATTGCAGTATTGAGCATAATGTGGTTTTAATTCCTTTTTTTTTTAATTATTTTTAAATTAATAATTTAAACATGCACTTGAGATATTTTACTTGAATGTCATTGGCAAATTTTAAAGATAGTAAAAAAAAATATTAAATAAATTTACCGAAACAAGAACTTTTAAAGACCTTTTTTTTTAATAGCACGCTACACTAATTCAATGGATAGAATTTCTCTAGGTGATACACACGATTACATTATATTGATTTGCTTAATTATCATGATTTGTCATTACGTTCAAAGACGATTTAAAATAAACTAAAATTATGTTGTAATACATTAATTTATATTATTAAATGAAAACTTTGTGATTCATCAGTTTAGTTAGTAGTCAGTTCATTTAGTTTGTTCAGTTGTAGTTTTTATTTAGTTATTGTTTTTTTTTCTAATTTTTACTACAATATGAATTGTAGGGTAAATCTGTTAATCTAGTCTCAAATAGTTGTAATTAATATACAATTACGTCTAAATACAAATATGTTTATTCAATAATAATTTTTAGTACCAATGTACTAAAATTTAATATCCTGTCACGCGAAAACTGTTGGTTTGCGATTCTGTATTTTTTACCACGAATCATAAAAATTACAGTATCTTATCAAACTACAACAGTGGATGCTATTAAAACTTTATAACAATAAAAATAGAAAAAAAAATGTTGCATCTTTAAGAAGTTTATTTTTACTGTTATAAAACATTTTCTTTAGTTTTTAAAAGTAAAATAACATTAGATATTCTTACTTTTAAGTATTCCGCGGGATTTTTTAAAAGTTTTTATTGAAGTATTACAATACAATATTATTATAACACCATGAAAACTGTTTTTATATGGCACATCTTAAACCATATATATTGAATAAAACTACATAAGAACATTCAAAGTTTAAGAATAGCATAAAAACTACTTGGAAAATGCCAGGTTGATGTATCTACCTGTATAGTATATTTTTTTGCGGAATAATAGAATCAAACAGGACAAAAGGAAACACTATTCACAGACCTAGATGCTATACTTATATGCCTTAAAATTGTTATGAATAAGAATATTACAAAGAAAGTAACTATGAATGGCTGTCTATATATTTTTATTTTGTGGGACTTTTTTTGTGTCGGGTTGTTTGACATACAACAATCTACGTATTAGATATGCGCTACAGAAAAATATACATATACCTAATCGAAGCTATTAATGATTTTAAGTACAAGCTACTCAGTTCATAATTTATTGTTTTGAAAGTTATGAATAATTTAAATCTACTTTGAATTAATTTTTAATTTGGGAGGAAGGTACATTATATTAAACCTGATGTGATGGTAAAATTATAATATCTCGAAATTTTAAAAACACTACTGGTGTTTTATCCGTTATCAACATTTATATAATTAAAACTGCAAATTATTATAATTAAACACAAAAATAATAATTCAGTGTTTGCTAAATCAGTCATTTAGAAAACGTATAAGTGTATGTTGAATTCTGAGCTTTGAGACATTATCAATATATCGGTGTAACTTGATTTTCTTTTAATCGCGGATGTTATATAAGAAATTTAACAGTAAATCATGGTTTTATCAGGTATAAAGTTGGATGAGAACTGCAGAACATAATAAATAAATTCTCTCTTTGGAGTGAAACTTGAAGAAAGTGTAATTTTTATAATAGAACTGTGGACGCCTATGCAGTACTTTGTAGTATATGGACTTGTGAGAAAGCTGGAAGAAACTTGCTATACAAAGACTGTAATCTAATTATTACTGAAGAAAATATGAACAGAATCATAATTTATCTGGGCTCAAAGTAATACAAAAAAACCAATGTTTGTTGAAGATTGATGTAATGGAAGTATTATAGTAATATAGAAATAAATTGAAGTAATATAAAAAAAACTGTTCAAATTACTTTTTCAAAGAATCTTTTTCTTTCATTTTATTTGATTAAAAAAAAGTGTCTGCAATAATAAATGATAAACAGTTATTGAATTTGTGCAATTATAAAAAAAATCATAAATCTTATATTTGTGTAAATAAATAAACAGGTCGTTTTTCTATTCGAATCTGAAAAATTGTTCAAAAACTGTAGGCCTGAAAAATATTATCATACTACAAAACAAAAAAAATTATTTGAGTAGTCGTTATTGTTCTCAGAAGAAGATCTTTTAGTTAAAATAAAAACAGCGTCATATAAAAGTTGTTCTAGACTTTATTTAAGTGAATAAAGTGCAGTTATTTAAATAAAGTGCACATAAACTTGCTCTATAATTCTACTGAATTACGGTATTACGTGATTTTTAGAATTTTTCATTTTTAAAGGGCAAAATAATTTGCCATTTATTTAATTAGTTTTTTTTAGAGGTTAATGAGCCTTAGATGACTTAGAAAATTTCTATACTGTTAGAATAATTTATGTGTTGTCTACATTTGATTAATAAATATGATGTCTTTTAAAATCACGACGTCAGTAAAAATATATAGGTGAAAGGGAAAAAATATTGGTGAAAGGACTGACTCATGTGTATTGTTTCAACTATAATTCCTCTTCATGAAATATCTTCAAGAAATGTATCCACTTAATAATTTTGTTAAAGGTAGAGTTAGTAATACTAAAATTAAATTATTAATTAACCCATTGAAAGAGAATTAAACTAGATATTATTACGAAAAGCCTAAATATTTTTTAAAAAATCTTAATAGAAAAAAAATATTTTTTCTTGATCGTTTGAATAATTTAATTTGTTTTACATTCCTTTCTGGTTTCTGCCAATGGATTAATCTCTGCATATAATATTTACGAGATCGTATATTTTACATTTATTGATTTGTTAATCTATTCTAATTGAAAGCTTTCTAGTTTTCAATTATCCCAGAAATTTAATATTCAGAGTGTACATTATATCTACATATTGTTGAAAAAGACTGATGCAACCGACCTGAGTAATGGATTCCTAACAATTAAGAAGAAAGTAGTAGAAAATATAATAATGAGAGGAATCCAGAAATGGGCTAAAAGAAACTCTTAGTAAAGGTAACAATCCATTCGTCCGTTTAACAATCGTCCTTTGTAATACTTCCCACAGATACACCTAAACAGATGTTATTCCATGAGAAGACTTACCGGACCAGGGTAGGGGTTTCGTGGAAATATGTGAAAGCGGATGATAGTTCTCACGCTCAACTGGATCTGGTCCTGCAGGTAAAGAGGATAGGAGTATAAACACTCTGGGGAAGATCGGTTGATAATCAGTTCTGTGAGATATCAGTTGCGAGGAGGGTTTTGTTAAATTAGTCTGCGAGATCAGTTCTTCGAGAAGTCAGTTTGCGAGATGTGAGTCTGCGAAGAGGTTCTGCGAGAGATTATCCTACGAGGAATTATTATGCAACTTCGACGCGATTAAGGTGACATCATAAATAATTCCAGTACATGAAAACAAGAAGTGGTCCCGTGAGTTACTGCCAGACTATAAATGATAGAGATAATGTACTAAATTTCATACATTAATTGTTGGATAGTTTTATATGTGAACAGCAAAGGTATTTGCAATAGAAGAACTTTATACTTGTCTTACCTACTGTACTATAAGTGTTAATACTTGGAGTCATGCTAGTCTTTTGTCAATGGGACTGAATTCTGGTTTTCAATCTTTAATTATCTGTAAATCCTGACGATGACTTTAAATTCTGTTTTGTGTTTAATCACTGTTATATATTTATTGTTGTTGTGGTTATGTTTTTTTTCCTTATTAATGATAGTTATGTCATTGTTTTTTTTTTTTTAGCATAGACTGCTATGGTCATTAGCCCTCAACACAATCTTTTAAAGTTAATCATTAATCACCGTAAGGCTCGTCATATGTTTGGGTGTAAAGGGCCCTAACATTTCATTAAAAACACTAAACACAACAAAGAACGTTACAAACACAACATTGATTACAAGAACACTAATGCTCTTCTTTTTTTTTTTTGTTTAACCTCCGGAACCACAATTAAGTATATCTTCAGAGGGATGAGATGAATGAATTGTAGCGTGTGTGAAAAATGACATGCCTGACCGGGATAAAGATGATAAAGATGACCATGCCTGACACTAATGCTCTGAGGTAGATAATCCCCGCGTCCGGAACATGCCATCTACGTTTCACGTCCAGGGCAGAAACAGCTGTACATACGTACTTTTCATTATGCTGGCTAACGGGGCTCCGAGGTTTCTTTTCTCGGAAATTGAATTCAGTCGGCCAAATTTCACCTACAGGCCGCATTTAAGGACTGGATTTCTTGGCCACCTGCAGGTACGAAATACTTTACTGATTATGGATACGGATTTACACCGCCTTTAAAGCTGGCAATGTAGCGGCTAGGGTCGAAGTGATTGCTAGTGTAACGGAGACCCTTCCGCTGTCCATATGCCCCCCGCGATGGCAAGCATGTAGTAAGGTGCCCATGTATGTCGGTGCATGGGAGCCCTGAAAACCTCGGTGTGGAAGGCTCTGGAGCCAGTGCAGAGATTGCGCATTCGCTCTCTGCCATAGCATATGCAGGTTCCACTGGAGTACTGGATCGGACCTCCAGGGTCGGTAGTCCTGGAGTAGGAGTGTACCCCGGCGGCTAGCCTTGCTGTAGAAGGGAACAGATTATCATTCAACTTGAACAAACAAGCGTGACAGAGGGTTCACGAAAACACCCTCGTTTAAACCAGCCATTTCGCCTGAGACGAAACAATGATTGTTGAAACCGGAAGGTTAGATAGTGAGGCCAAAAGGATACAGAAAATTCTGTACAAGAACGGGATTGCTAAACCAAAATATTTAGTAATCAGTAGAGAAGATGGCAATTTTTCTAAAATAATCCCGTTTCTCATCGCCAGAGAAATAAATAATTGTGCCGGAAGTCCTGTAAAAGAAATCCATAAGACCTACATCATGAACTCTCTACATGATGTCCGTAACGGACATAATGTAGAGACGGTTAATAATAATCAATCATCTATGATTCTTGGACTGAAAAAGATAGGCGATTTTAATGTTTAAAGGTAGAACCGCACGGCACCCTCAACAACTCAAAGGGGGTTGTTGGATCTTTAAACTGTACGGAGCAGGAAATAGTAGAAGAGTTGACGCCACAAGGTGTGATTGACTGCTGAAGGCTGACCATGAGGAGGAACGGCGAAATTCTACCGTCTGCCTCTTATGTACTTACTTTTAATAAGCCGACGTTGCCAGAAAAGGGCAGGAATACACCGTCTAGATGTGCGGGCTTTTGTGCCGCAGCCAATGAGGTGTTTTAAATGTCAACGGTTTGGCCACACCGCTTTTCGGTGCGAAAGGCCACAAATATACATCTGTGGCGATGAAATCCACGAGGGGGAGCCATTCAAGAATCCTCCTACGTGCGTTAACTGCAGAGGACAGCATTCAGCAGATCAAGAAATTGTCTCGCTTACAAGGACAAGGTAGCTGTGCAGGAAGTTAAAACCCTGCAGAAAGTCAGCTACTTTGGAGCAAATAGATTGTAAGCGGTCGAAACCCTAGAGCAACAACAACTTATGCTCAGGCCGCAGCTGTAGTTCCTACTCCTACATCTGTTGACTCGGACTCGCTTCTTAATAAACTGGCGCCCACACTGGTTTGTATGATTGAGAGAATCATTGATAACAGAATGAAATCTCTCAATCCTAAGGAACTTGTCTTCGATAAGAGTTCAAGCTCCAGATAAAAAACTTTCAAAGGACCAAAGTTCTCATGAACCAAAAGAGGCAATCACTAAACCAGAGTTCCTACTAAGCTTACACAATATTTTGGATGAAGGCTCAAGAAAGTTGTTGATTCTAACACTTCAGAGAGAGCTTTCAAGGCTCTTAAAGTTTAGATGGTCTCTAAACCAAAAAGGCCAAAAAAAGCCACGCAGGGGGGATCTGTTTCCTCCCTACCTGGGGCGGGTGCCCTAAGTAAGGGGGGAAATTTTTTCCTTTCTTTGGAACTGGGATAATATAAGCCTTTTTCCACTACAGCGGATAAATTCCATTTCGCCATATCTCATTATATAACTCTAATAGTCTTCGCTTTGCAGTGGTATTCAGCCTGATCATCACATATTGAATTTCATCCGGACCAGCAGCTGTATTCTCGGCTTTCTCCAGCGTTTTCATTAGTTATTCTAATTTAAATGATACATTATGAAAAATTAATTTCAGTTCCGAAGTTAAGTAGACCTCGAGATCAGATTTTTGTGCTTTAAAAGATTCTGGCTTCTTCGAACTGATTGGCAAGTAGCTCTGCAATTTCGTTTGGAGTATTTCTAATTTCATTAGAAATTCATTATTTTTATTATTGTTGTTGTTTATTATTGTCTTTTATTATTCTTATTTTCATTGTTATTATTGATTTGTATTATTTTATTAATGTTCTTAAACTAATCAATTTTAATTATATAAACATTTTCAATTGTCAATCTCTCAATATGCTTATCCAGCCGCGAACACGCGACAGTACCAGAAATACTATGCAAAAAAAAATGCAAAAACCTTATCATCTAAGGTAGATTTATATATAGTTCTATAATAATATCCCGAAAAGGAAATTATACATATACATTGTGACGAAATAATTAATAAAAATTTTACCTATGTGAAAAAAACTACGTTTCTTTTAAAGATTCCGTTTCTGAAAATAAAAATAACATTACAAATTATAATTATTACTGTTATGTATGGTTTATAATTATTATTGTGAGTCTTTTAATAGGTTTTGTTAAGCTTTTTTTCAGTTAAATTTATTTGTTGAAGAAAAGTTTAAAAAGAATTTACAAATTTCATGGAACTTATGTAACCAACATTATCTGAATTGAGTGGAGCATTTAAAAACTTACAGTTTACAGTAAAAAAATCTGATTTATTACAAATACTACCAATTAACTTTACGCTTATTACCCTTAGTAAATATTTTAAAACTTATCTATCTTAAATAAAAATTGTTTACTTAAAATTTTACACCATTTTCACATTATTTTATTTTTTAATCGTCTATGCAGATAGAGAATCTGTAAATTTCGATAAACACACATATTCATTCCAGTGCAATTTATGAATAACTTCAAAATTTTACATTGAGAAATATGCTTCAATAGAAATGCTTCAAAATAAAAACTGAAACTGTCATAACTAGTTTAAAAAAGAAGATATACTCTGTTAGGAATAGATTTATTATAAACGTTAGTACTTAGATGATAACAAACAAGAGAAAAAGAGCCATAACTGATGGCATAACCATAAACGCTGTATTTTAAGAATCCTGTATAATATAAATTCTCAAACAAAAATTACTTAATATAAACCGAACTAATTTTTTTTGAAAGATAATGTGAGCCTTCACATGATACGATTCATTATATCACGATACGATTCATTTACTTTTAGCATAATATCTGTGATCAACTTGCAAATTACAAAAGATTTTAAAATGACGTAATGTGCAAATAGTTAATTTGAATTAGTGCAATAAATATATGAATTATTGCAGTAGAATCTTAATTTATTTTAATTTAAAACTAAACAAACACTTGTTTATAAAATCAAACCTACTTTTCTAATAATTATAAAACAATTTCTTTTTCTGACAGTTTTATAGAAAACTTGTTTTATTATTAATTACAGTATTGTAAACGAAGTAATTTGAGTATTTAATTAAGTGCATTTCTACATCTTAGGTTACCTGCTTACTAGAGTAGCAAACATTTTGTTTCTTGTTATCTGTCTTTTATTACATCTATTTGCGATTCTTTCTATCTCTAATAATCGAAAATTTTTGAATTTTCTATTTGTCTCTCCTAGAAGCAAGAAAATTTCTACATTAATGAACAAATAGAATTTTATTTGCTTCTCTCAATTTCTGTTAATCTTAAATCTTTCTTTTACGGAGTGTTGCTTGAAGAAAAATTAGACATTCTTAAATAAAATACATAATTTTACTTTAGAAGATGAATACAAGAAAAAAAGGGTTTAATTGTACTTTTTTTTAAACTTCAAGCGATATGTTAATTTGATTAAACCATAAAACATTAATCTAAAATCGGAAACGTTAAATTAATTTTAAAATTTGTAACAGGGAAATCCTCTTGATGAAACAGTTCTTTTTCGTGAATTACTCGTTAAGAATACTTGATAATAGAAAAAAAAATTATGGGGAATAAAGTAATAATAAATATTATGTATTGTAATAAAACTTATTTTATTTAAATTTTAAATCCAAATAGATACGTTTTAAAAAAAAAATTATTTAACGTGAACTATTTTAAATTTTGAAAATATTTTTATACTGTATAATTTATCACATTATTTTCAGATATAGGCGTCTTGAGCTTATGCTGTGAATTATTTAAATTAATGTGCATTAGAATAGAATATGGATTGAAACAAAATATCCCGTAAGTAAACAGAATGTCCATGTTTTTATTTGAATAAGACTCTTTTAAAATAAGACACTGAAATGACTTTAAGTGGTTAGGTCTAGAATCAGCATTAAACTAATGGCTTTATCAGGTATCCCAGTAGATGGACTCATCTGATCAATTAAAACCAATTGTAAATTTCAAAGATATCAATTACTATTTATATTACTACACTAGGCCGGTTATGTATTTTCCTATGAATTTATAGCTTAAAAAAATCTGTTTATAACAATGATAAAAGATACAGAGTTTGATTTTATTTTATATTCCAATAATTTTCTAATAATTTTACTTTATTATCTGTATTTATCCTCAAAAAACTGAAGTAAAACTAATTAAAGTAATATTTAACTACTTTTCAACCCAATTTAAATTTTTAACTAAAAAATTACCCAGAAAAAAAAGATAAAAACTGGTACATTTGTTTTGACAAATTGAGAAGAAAATGGGGAGTATAATGAAAAATTACCGGTATTATATCGCTGATTTAATTATATTTCGTATAACAATGTGATAAAATATCGCATTTTCGATATGATAAAATATTATTTTTCGCACTACATTGATAACTAAAAAATTGTCCTACAACTGCGAAATTTCAAAATTTCAATGAAAAAATACTTATTATTATTACAAATAATAGGAAATATTGAAAAAAAAAAAATTGTGTTATACGGTCGTAAATTTTATATATTTTTAGTGCTCTCAGAATATTTCACTAAATAATTCATAGCAAGTATGTGTTCATTTTATCCCAATACTCGTGTAATAATAAGAATAAAAATGTATCTAATTTCATATATTTAAAGATATAATTTGATTAAATGAATTTATAGGTATACAGTAAATTATTTACTTATATCAGTAAATAAAAGTAATATTTTTTCGGTTCTGTAATATCGTCTTGTAAAGTGAAATCATTTATTAAATTTGAATGCAGCATTTCTGTAATTTATAACGCAACGCTGTTGTGTTACCGGCTGACTAAAGATCGATATCCAAGCAGCAACCGACATTACAAGCACACAAATAAATGTAGAGTATTTATGTGCGCGCGCTCTTTACCCCGCTTACTGCATCACCGATGTCGCACAAGAGTAGCAATACTACTCTGTAGACGTATTTAGGATCTCGAACTCTGAGTTGTTGCTTTATTCTAGCAGCATCAGGTAGGTTATATCCTGTCCTTTTGGACCCTAGAGTGTTAGACCAAGCAATTCATTTGTCTTGTCACATCTGGGACCAGTTACTAGTTACCTAGACCCTTCCTCTTTGTTCAATTTCAGACGCCCCCGGACTCTGAATAACAAAAAATAAAAAAAGAATTCGTCTACCTGCGGTTTGTCCCTGCAATTACTTTTGAAATACGTTCCCGCATTACTACTAAGAAAAGTTAAATAATGAACGGAATTTGAAGCTTTATAACATGCTGCTTGTTAAATTTATATTCCTCGTTTTATATATATATATATATATATATATATATATATATATTTAAATATTTCAGCTAGTTGTATTAAATTACTGTTTACAACATTATTCAACGCCATATTTTTGTAATAAATCTTTAATTGAATTGAAAACATGTAGAAAATCATTCGCATAAAAACAAAAATACTGAAATTATAAATTTCAGTACTGGTTACAAGCAGCAGTTATAATCATTTACTGATTCATGATAAAAGTTGTACAATATATTTTACGTTATCATATAATTTTACTTTACCGTCTAGCGCTGTAGTGGAGACATAGATGTAGAAGGGAAAATATTGTAATCGATTCAATTTGGACATATGCAGTTTTCATCGAATCTTGATATCTAAGGAACCCAAAAAACCGGATGGAAATTTTCCCAATGTTCGTATGTACGTGGGTGTGTTCGGTGTCGCATTCTGAATCATCTTATATCTCCAGAATTACTGGACCGTTTTGACCAAACTTGGTAAGATTATTTCTATATAAGGGACATTGATGCTATTAAATCTTCAACTTAAAAGGTCAAGGGGGTGAGGCTGTAGAGCAAGGTCACCCTCATTAGCTCGAGATTTCCCCTAATTAAAGTCTTATTTTTCTTAGAACAAATTTGTTAACAACTGAAACTTTTGAAAAATCGTACTTCACCCGATAAAATTCTCTAAACTAGTGGCTAAGTGGGTTATTGCGTCAATAGCACCCCCGTCGCCACAATGAGCGCTAGTGTAGTTCTACCGAGCGAAATTTAGTTGTGTAAGTATACGTGTGTAAGCCGCTAACGAAAAATTCCTACAATTGTGTTGTCATCTTTTTTATTGTAGTTATGAGATATGTAGAATAAAGAACTAGAAGAGAAACAAATCAGAGTTAGTTTCCTCTCTGAGAGTCAAGTACTTCTCTATAGTCAAACAAACTAAAGTTTATTTATAGGGCTAAATATTACCTACATTTTGGTTTAGGAGAACTTGAC